>CM046832.1:18551607-18860416 GCA_025618425.1 Heliocidaris tuberculata | reverse complement strand
CCTGGAAGAGAATCAATAGAATTACTAAATATCATATAATGTGTTTTATTAATGTTTAAAGATAATTTGTTTGCTCTTATCCAATCTTGTACATGAACTAATTCAGTATTTATTTTATTGAGGAGAGTTACAGGATCGCGTTCCGAAAGGAAAATATTCGAGTCGTCGGCAAATAGTATAAATGATAAGATACTGGAAGATCTTTTGAAATCATTGATGTATAAAATAAAAAGGAGCGGACCTAAAAGAGAACCCTGCGGAACACCACATTTAATGGTCTTAGTTGAAGATTTGATATTGTTTATACATGTAAATTGCTTTCTTCCAGTGAGATAGCTCCTGAACCACTCCAAGGCCCTCCCTCTAATACCGTAATGAGAAAGTTTGTACAACAGAATTTCGTGATCAACGGTGTCGAAGGCCTTGGAGAAGTCCAGGAACAAACCTACTGTATGAGAATGATTGTCAATAGCACGAATAATTTGATCAATGAGAATTATCATGGCATGAACGGTTGCATGTTTTTTACGAAATCCAAATTGAGTATCTGACAATATTTTAGAACTGGTTAAAAATTTAATCAAGCGAGAATAAACGAGTTTTTCTAAGATTTTTGAAAATGAACTTAGCAAAGAAATCGGTCTGTAATTCCCTCGATCAAGTGGGTCACCTTTTTTTAAAATTGGAATTACTTTTGCTATTTTCATTTTGTGAGGGATTGTTCCAGTGGACAATGATAAATTAAATATGTGTGTAAGTGGGATAACAATTTCTGTTATAGTATGTTTCAAGAGAGAATTAGTAATGCCATCATAACCAGCGGATTTTTTATCCTTTAAGTTGTTAGTAATATTGATAACTTCTTCCGGTTGTATAGGAATCAGAAATAAAGATTGTGCATTCGGTTGGTCCAAATTTAAATGAAAGGGTCGATTTGGTGGGGGTATGTCTTTGGCAAAGTTAGGTCCAATATTGACGAAAAAATCATTAATACTTTCAGCAATTTCATCTGGGTCTTGCAAATAGACATTATTAACCCTGATTTCTCCAATTTGAGTTTTGGAACTATTCCAATTAAGTGAATCATTAATCAATTTCCATGTATTTTTACTGTCGTTTTTATGTTGTTCAAATTGTTGGAAAAAATACTCTTTTTTGGCTGAACGTAAAACAAAAGTCAAAGTATTCTTATAACTTTTGTACTTCCTTTCATTTGCTTTAGTAGGCTTGGATTTGTATCTAGAAAATAGGCGATTTTTTCTGTTTATTGAGCGTAGAAGTGAATGCGAAATCCAAGGAGAATGTGGAGTCTTTTTATAATCAGACTTATGATAATTTCTCAATGGAATGTCTCTATCAAAACAGTGTGTGAATTGTTCAAGGAATAAATCAAAAGCCATATTGACATCGTTATTGTTAAGTACACTTTGCCAATCAGTTGTTCCCAAACTATGCTTTAGTTTGTCCATATTTACTTTATTCATTTTACGAAATGTTCTAACAGAATTATTATTGGATTTGGAAGTTGTAATAATAGGTAGAAACGAATAAATTGGAAAATGGTCACTTAAGTCTGAGATTATGATGCCAGAATGAGCAAACTCAGAAGAGTTGGAAAAAATGTTGTCAATTAATGAGATAGACGAATTAGTTATTCTAGTTGGCTTATTAATTAGAGGTACAAATGATTGTGACATCATAATATCAAGAAATTCCTGACAAAAGACATCTTGTTCCGAACGCAAGAGGTTAATATTAAAATCGCCCATTACAAAGCAATGTTTAGAGTTAAGATGGTTTGATGAAACTATTGATTGTATAGCTACGCTAAAATCTAAATGATTAGAATCGGGAGGTCGGTATACAGCTCCTACAATTATATTTTTATTGTTCAGAACACGTATTTCAATGAAAATAGATTCAATAGCTTGTGACATAAAGCTCAATTCATGTATTATTCTGTAATTTAGTGTTGAGGAAATGTATAAAGCTACTCCACCGCCACGCTTTTCAGTTCTAGAATTTGTTTCAAGTTTAAAGCCATCAAGGGAATAAGAAGAAACAGACTCATCCCGTAACCATGTCTCTGACAAACCCACCACTGAGCATGGAAATTTCAAAGAATTGACTATAGATTTGAAATTTTCAAAGTTTTTGTTTAAGCTTCTAATGTTGAAATGTAGCAGTGAAAAGTTTTTTTCGAAATTGAGTGATTTTGTGTCGAATTTGGAAGCCGTAATATATTCAGACGTTTGAAACTTAGAGACAGTATCATTTTCATCAATATAATATTTAAATTCAGGAGTATTTTCCATGAGTTTGGAAGCAAAATCTGCTTCACGAAAGTTAATATTTGGGGAGTTAACTCTGCCAGTATTACAGGAATTGAATGAAGAGAAAATCAAGTCTTCATCTTGTAAGGAGTAAAAAGGAAAAATATTCATGGCTGCCATCATGTCATCTTCATAGCATCATCAAGCACGTTACCTGAAACAAAGATTTTATTAATAGCATATTTAAGAATCCGTTGAACATGTGGGACACGTGGAAAAAGGAGAAAATAGAAACAGTGAATGCTCACAGCGTCAGCAGAAGAGGAATAACAAAGACAAAAAAGACGAAGAAAAAAAGCAAAAACAAAAACAAAAAATAAAAAGTGGACGTCAAAGCGCAATGTAGTGAGCCTTAAAGGGTACTCTGCTTGTAAAAAGGAATTTTCATGGTTTATCATTTTGATGAAGGAATGAACGAAAAAAATTCTTTGAGTAATGAAAGGCAAACAAATCCTCACAGGAAAAATGCATATCATAATTATTAATTCATGTAGTTACTTGTCTACATGAATGCAAATAAGCTGAATCACATTTGAATAAAGAGAGATGAAGGCTTATGAGTACAAGGTGTTTACTACGGTGGAGAGAGTATCAGTAGTATAATACGCATGCTAGAATCATGCAGTGAATACAACCCTGTAATCTACACGGAAACAAGTACAAATGAAGAAATTCTTCAGCCAGGTGAATGTATATATCAGCTTGGCACGCATATCGTGTGATGGAAAAATGAGGGAAAAAAACACTGCATAACAATCAGGGTACATGTAGAGAGAAATTTTTAACCTCCCCTTCCAAATATTTGATGTAGATTTTTTTCCCCATACTTATCTTTGTGTTGTCAAATCCCCTCTCCACTGCATATTTATAACCAAACTGTGCTTTTTGAATTATATTTAGTTTCTCAGGATAGTAAAAAGATTTGTGTAATGTAAAAAAAATGTTAAATGTTTCAACTTTTATCATGGTACTTTAAAATGAACACATACTCCTCTCTCTTTCCATTATGAAAATGCATCATATGTCATATTATGTGACATTTTATACATGCTTGTTTGTGAAAAAGATGTTAGTGCTCTTCTTGGATGAAATTGATACTCTAATACACCAAATCAGCTGACATAGAATTATACTTAAATATGATATGAATGATAATGCTGTCTTAAGAGTTTAACACCCGAGCTTATTGTAGTTTAAGGCATAACTGCAATTATAAATGCTCACAAAAACTTCTGGACTAAACCTCTGAATATATTTTCCATTCATAGGGTGACTCCAGCATCATGTATTATGAGATCCTATCAGAGAAGCCCTACCTCTTTTACCTGAACCAGTTCATGTCAGCAGGACCACAGCGAGGCCTGGGCTTCATGCCTAAGAGGGGGGTAGACATGAAAATCAACGAGGTAGTCAGGTTCTACAAGATCCACGCCAGCAAGAATCTGTGCGAACCAATCTCTATGATTGTACCGAGGAAGGTTCGTAGAATAGTGGTCATACCTGTCTTCAGAATTGTTTTGTTTTCTCTCAGTACCTGGAACAGGAATTGCATCTTTATACGTAGCAGAAAGTTTATATGTGGGGCTATTTGCATGAAAAATTATGACTAAAAGCAACTCCAGAAATGAGATTTATGGCTTGATACTTCATTCTGATTATTTGAAAGACAAGCAATTGTGTTTGTTTTTAGTTGCATTCAACCACAAGTTTTTATGCAAAAGGCTATGCAAGAGGCACTCTTGCATAAAGAGTTGCAGTTGAATGCAACTCAAAAAAAAATTGAGTTGTGTTAAACTTTGTAATAATCAGACAGCTTTTTGGTTGTATCATATGACTAGTTATTTTGTCTATAGATTCATAAATAATGACATGTTGTGGGGTACATACCACATTCTAAAGCTTTAATTTCTTATCTACTATCTAGGGAGATGCATTCCAGTCTGACTTGTACCCAGACACTGCTAGTGATCAGCCAGCCCTCACAGCTGAGCAGTGGCTGTCAGGCATGGATGCCCCACCCCACCTCATGTCTCTTGGAGGGGTACCCCGTCCCATCAGTGCTTTCCCTCCAGCCCCTACCCCAGCTAAGGTACCCCTCAGGGAATCCAGGAACAGTGAGAACATCTCTAAGTCATCCTCCTCCACCTCCTCCTCTATGTCGACATCATCAGCATCGATGTCATTACCTTCAACATCGTCCACCATGATGGGTAACAAGCCTACTGCTATCGTTACAGGTGTCAACAAATCAGAGAGGGACATTCAGCCTATTAGTATATCAATGACTGAGAACGCCCTACCGGCTTTTGAGAAGGAAAACGTGAATGTGAATATTGCAAGGGAAGACTCAGAAACAAACTCTATCAAGGAGAAATCAGAGCGAGAGCTTTTAGAAAAGGACACTCCGATGAGTGCTGGAGGAGATCAACAGAAACGGGAGGCTAGATCATCATCATTGACATCCTCCCCTGCCAGGTCTTCAATATTCGCCCAGTGGAAGACACGAGAGGCAGAGAGTAAGAACGGTGGATCTTCATCTGGTGGCTATTCAAGGGCTGAAAGCAGAAAGCTCCGGGACCATCCATTCAGGGATCAGTTTGAGTCTCCCAGCCGATCGTCCAGCGGTGAGATTGAAATCGCACCTCAGGAGCAGTCTAGGGAAGATTCAAGATCTTCCAGCTTCAGATCACCACTATCCTCCACGTCGGACGACTTTGAGGTGGAGCGATCATTGAATGTGGAAGGTAGGGAGGTGATACGAATCAACATGAGCCCCACCCGCCAACCAAGCGTATCATCCGGTAGTCCCAGGCGAGCACCCGGTGTCTCCGACTCCTCTACACGGCGTCAGATGAGCGTCTCTGTCGAACCATCAAGGGCACCTAGCCTTTCAGACACTAACAGACGTAGTGTGAGTGTGTCAGATGAGAGACCGTACTCGCCTATGGCTAGCACCATCGCCAGTCGATTCAGCCTTGGAAGCAATGGGTCTGAGAGGAGAAACATGGATGATGAACCTTTGCTGACATCTAAAGACATGGGCATGGATCAGGTGAGTGGAAGCTGGGTGCTCTCTTTGCATTTCAAATCTTCAGGCAGTAGATTTTTAAGTTTAACAGTTTACTATCCACTATTTATATTTTATTGTTTAAAGAGGAATCTTGGATCTGCTATAGACACAAAATTTTTGGTTCGGATCATATTTTAATAAGAATTATGAGATAAATTTGTCCAATTTACATGACTCAGTCATGCAAAAATGGCAAAAGAACATAAAAGAATGTTAACTTGCTATTTTCTTTTCATGACTGTGTGATCTACATTTGCATAAAGGAAATCATTTTTAAAAACAATTTTGTAAAGCTTTATTGGATCAATATTTAAAACGTTTGTCTTGTATTTCTTGAAACATTTTTCCTTTTTACTCGCTGGCAGAAAAAAAAAAAATCAAATATTGCACTACAAATGTGTCTATCTGATCACTGAAGATGCAACAATGAACTTGAAGACATTCTATAAACCTCACAGTTTAGAGGAGAATTATTTTTTAAAAGTGAAAAATGATGCATGATACTTGTTTTACAGAAATCCGGAACTAGTGAAAGCCGGGATGAAATTTCTGAAGCAGTTTTCACTCCCAGTAGGACCCCGTCAATCCAAAATGTGAGCTAGGGCTTACTGATATCATCATATTATGCATTTAGGAAGTTTTCAAAAGCTTCACATACTACGTTAGCTGCAGATTATCACATCCTGTTTCATCTGTGCTTTCAATAAGTAAAGCCATACATTTGTGCTGTGTTACATATGCACTATTAAAGCTTTCCATGCAAAGGATAAATGCAGTAAAATGTTATTCTAAAAATATAGAGAGCAAGTCTCACATCTAGTCAAGCATAACAGTAGTGTTCCCCATAATTATACCACCAAGCCTTGAAAAAAAATTGTGCTATGTTATATAACATCTGTAAAAGTATCAATGTAATTATCAACCTAGTAATTTCAGGAGCTATGCTGTAAAATGCCAGTGCATCAAAATACCATGAAACATAAATATATTTTCAAAAGAGATTAAAAAACTTTCATTGATTTTCCAGAATTTGAAAGGATATCAGAACATTAGATAATTTGTATAGTTAAATCTATCTCTTCATGTTTAATAACTGATTAATAGAAGTCAACATGTACATGGCAGCTATACCTTGTTGTTTTTAGTCATCCACAGCTAAATTGACAACTGTTACAGGTTTTATAAATGCAGTCGCAAATGTAGACATCGCAAATTTAAGCCTTATTTAAGCTTTATATTTAGGGACATTTACTCATTGAAAGCAACTTTAAAGATATAGCCTATTCATCCTATCCACTTGGGTAAAATTGGTATCATATATGCACTCTCTCTCTCTCTCTCTCTCTCTCTCTCTCTCTCTCTCTCTGGTAGCAGCAAAAGTATAGTGACAGATGTTGCTTCAAAATATAATCTTCATATTGCATCACATCGTCATCTTGGGCCTTCTTTAATTTGTAGACCATGAAATTAATGGGTCTCTCAAGGAAATATTCATCATATCGTTCATGCTTCCATACCGAATCTTTGTCCTCTATTATCATACTCACATTATGTATGTACAATATGTTGTTGCACATATGACGTTGAATGATTTTAAAGTACTGTTGCCCTAGTTTTAGGGTAATTATCATCATCATCATCATCATCTCTCTTGTCTCTCTCAAGTCAAAATACACATATCTGTGCATACATTCTGTGCCTATGGTCTCAAGGGCATTCGATGTGATGCATTAATGTGTTATGGGTGGAAGTAATCAGCAGCATCTGTGTGGCTTTCGTAGTGCATTCTTGTTGTAGTTAACTGTACTAGCTTTTCAAGGGTGTGGGCATATTGGTATTCAGTATGGAACTCAACTTGATTAACAGCATTAACAACATAGCTCTTCTCAAATGCTTTGAAACTTGGATTTTGGCATGTTTCTCGTCAGTGTTTTTTAAAGTTTTTTTTTTAATGTTCTGTAAAAAAAAATTAATAATCAGCCCAAGCCCCTTTCCTAGCTAACATCTTTTTCTTCTCCACTCTTTTATGGTTTTTATGTGACTTATACAGTAGATCATCTATCCGTAGCGGTATCATTTTCTGAATAAAAAAATGAGTTGGAGCTAAATGTATCTCACCGACTTAAATCATGAAAGATTTTAAATTCAAACTTTTACTGGTTTACATAATTCTCATCATCGCCCACTTTTCAGGATACTGTCAATGGAGGAATCTTTTGTAACATGTGTACCATTTTAGACTTCCTAACTGCAGTTGAATGTAGATTCATTTACATCTGCCACAACAATTTCATAACATGATATTTAGAAAACACATCTTTGCCTTTCTTTCCTCCAAGCAGAATAACAACCATTTCTTCCATTTCTGTGTTCACATGCTGCCTATATAATGAGTGGTGAATTGCTTTGACTTCTAACAAAGAAACATATTTTCTCACTTGTGTTTTTAGAGAGAAAGAAGGGTTTTTTTCTTCAGACTTCAACAAAAGTTATGTTTAAATTAAGAGTTAAAGGTGATCTTTACCTCTGGTAGGGAGACTGCATTTCATTTGAAGTACTTAAAAGTTCATCCTGAATTATTTAGCATGCTGTGTATTACTTGTTACAACCAGCAAAATGTATAGAATATGAGAACTTACCACACGCTCAAAATCAACAGCACATATGTATGAGATTTTTTTTCTTTTTCATATACTTCTGGGAGACATTATTTGCATTTTGCTTACGACTTCACTTGATTTGTCAGAATTGTACTTAGGTCTCCACCAGATCTCAAAATTACCTTTGATATTCATGTGAGCCCATTAATTAATACGATAGTGACATTAGTGTCTTCAATATAATCATCTTTATTATATATATCCTTGCTCATAGCTACATGTACACAAAAATATGCATTCAGTGTTTAGATTATTAAAACAACTTTTTAATACCATGCCATTTTCTTTCATATTTTCCATGCAGCTACGCAAGGCTTACCTCAGACAACAGGAAGAAATCAAGCAACTGAAATCCAAGATACTTCTCAAGGATCAGAGGATACGACAACTCGAGAGGGAGCTAGAGCAAGCTGCGAACGAATCATCAGCCTAGACAAAGCAGACTGCCTGTACGCTGCTCGGCAAGGCCTAACAAAAATATTTTAGTTATCTCTGTCTTTCCTTTGCGATTGAAGGTGCTGCCAGCCATTTCAATTAACTTCACTCTGATAGACCCTATGCTAAATATAGGAATTTATTGACATTCCCTTGTATAACTCAAGAATGTATTGGGAAGATGACTGGGATAATGTATTACCATTGCTTTGTCAATAGTAACATTGCGTTTGCGTGTAGTCTTGCTATATGAGGAACTGTATTAAACATGTATTAAAAAGGGTGTTGTTTGATTTTAAGACGCGTCGATGCGTGAAAATGTGGATCCCTTGATTTCTCCAGAATTTTTATTTATATAATTTCTTTTTGTAGAGGAATTTGTGATCATTCATATTGCTATTTCTGCCCCAGCAGCAGCATAAACCTTTCATGACAGAGAATTTTTTTCCAAACTTCTTACACAGCACTGACTGATATACATGTGAGTATATATTGGAATACAGGGATGTGGAACTACATGTACAATGGATGTAATGATTGATTTTCTTATCATGAAGTCATTCCATCATGCACAAAAAGTAAATGAGAAATTTCTCATGTTTTCAGTAGAGGTAAAGCTATCAATTGATCACCATTCCAGGCAAGCCATATATCTATAAAAAGATTTTTTTAAAATTAATTATCTGTGACATTCTGTGTACCTTTATTAAGTTTATATAGATGGAGAATGGTCTTCAGAAGGCATTAATATATCACAGTCCTACCCTTCTTTCTTCTCTTCTAACCGGGGGTAGAGATAAAAAGAGAAATCCCAAAATCAGACGGAAAAGTGATGAGGAAATGAAGAGAAGAGGTATTATGAGAAACAGTAAAATAGCCTTGAATGAATAATTGAAAAAAAGAATGAATAATTGCTCACTTTTCTGGGTGATATTTTTTTTGAGAACATCATGCAAGAATATAATCTGCTGTATGACATGCACTTTCCATTTATATTTTCTTGTTTATGAGAGGAGTATTTCCAAATTCTCTATCTAATTCTGATTTATTTTACCAAAGAATAAGTGTCCCAGTTAAATTCTTTACACTAGAATTGATATTGATATCATTGATAAAAGGAAAGATTTTGTACTCTTACATCAAGAAAATTGCCATCCAAATGTCTTCTTTTTTGTGTACGTGAAGTAAATTTTGAATATATTTCTTTTATCGCTTTGTACAAGATGTACAAAGAAGAAATACTTTTTCTTTTTATTAGAATTCCTTAGGTAAAGAAAAATCATGATAATATGGCTGTATTTTTTCAAATAATGCAAGACAGCATTGTTGATCTATTTTGCTATTCTTAGTTGTTTATTCATTACATTGAAAATATGTCAATGTAAGGATTGGGTCACTCTCTGGTTTATTTTGTGAAATATTGGTATTTATATTTGCTTGATGTTAATCAGCAATTTGACAGCATGTGAGTATACTGTTGGTCTTTGTCTACTTTCTAAGTTGAATTGAGCACTGTGATTAATTTTATTTGTTTCTATCACTTTTAAAGATATGCAACAAATAACACATTACCTCACATCAGCAAGGTTTTTAAGTTGAGATTTTTATGCCAATCTAGGGATACCCAGACTTGTTTGATGAAATAGTTACAAAATGGATTCTGCAGTGCTTGCCTGTGATATAATAGTATTATGGACAGAAATAAGTGAAGGAAGTGATTTAAGAATGTGGGGAAATGAATTATAGAATGTAATATGGAAGAAGTATAGAAAGCTTTGATGGATATAGTTGATAGTGGATTTTTTTGTTCTTCAAAATATGATCTACTTTCTTTATGCAAGACAAGGTCAGTAGTGTGCCAGGTAATTACAAAGAGCGTTAATGTGTAGTAAAATAAAATTGTGCCAAAGAATGTTTTGCCATAACACTACGATTTTAAAGCAGAGGTGAAACAATTTGCAGGCTTAGAAATATGACAAAATAGTTTTTTAAAATGTTGTGAATTTTTAAGAACTATTGTATTAAAATTGATTTTATATGGATTTTAAACAATGGGCTTTTACATTGTAAGTATGTGCTTATTTAAGAAAATGTCATGATATTATGTTGGATGGCTTTGTTGTTTTTGTGAATGTATATAATTAGTAAGCTGTAACAAATATTATTTTCACTGAACTCACTTTTTGAAACATGTCAGTTTTTATATAAATGGATGATATGAAATAGATTATTTGTGGTGAGTTTTGAGAGGTTGGGATATAAGTATATTACTTGATACACCCTCTCATATATTATGTCATTTGTGACAGTGTATGGTCACATGACAATATCTGTAAAAAAAAAAATCAACAAGACCAAAGAAAGTGTCTTTCTTAGAATTGTTATGAAAATGTCTCCATTTTTTATTATCCCTGTTGCAGTTCAATAAATTAAAGGTTCTCCAAAGGTCACTATAATCCGTTCACATCATGATCTGTGCGAGTGCCAGTTTTCAACTTGTGTTTTTATGTTGGTATGTATGTATAGAAATAGACTAATTTCTATACTCTTCAAATTTTGTTGCCAAATTGAATTTACCTGAAGTAGCTGGTATTAGGTAACAAATTTAATTGCTTGATCAACTCTTTATTTTGTGGATCCTTCCAATAAAGTAACAGGTATGTGATAATGCATTAAAGAGTGTATCCAATTTTTTCCCCTAGCCAGACATAGAGTATACATTCGCATATATCAAGTGACAATTTTTATCAATTCCTTGGGACATAATTGTAAAAGAAAATGTCATGTGATTCACATTTGCAGTCCCTGTTTAAATATTTAGTATTTAGTGCCAGCATTATTCAAATCATATTATGTAGTCTTCAAATTAGTTTTTTGTGCTTTTGTTCTGATGTGTGTGGTGGTATGGTGTATGTACATTTATATTGTCATAATTATGAAATATATGTGGTTATGCAATATTGTATTATGTAAGTCAAATATGTATACTGTAATCTATATGTTTATATCAATATTGTTAACAAGTTTGTTTATGCACTAGTTCAGTGATAATGTTGAAAAATGCTTACAACCACCTAACATCAATTACAGATGGCTTCAATTTATCCATGTAGAATAATGCCCTTATTTTTTTTAAACTGCTAATTTTACATAGTTTGAGGGTAGTATTTAATCCCCAAATGATATATGTTCTATGCTTTATTGCAAATGTGATGCCATGGTATCCCAGTTTCTGTGTAAAGTAGTGGTTTGAAATAATGTAATAAATTATTGCAGTCATGAGAGGGGAAGATTTTTCAAAAATGTGCAACAATATTTCAGGCTGTTTGAGCGATAGTATGGTAGAGAACCATTGTGTTTTTTATTTAACAAGTTAAGAACAACATGGTAACTTGAAAATAAAACTATGACAGTAACATTTTTGTTTTGACAGAAATAATGAGGAGCATTTGGATAACATAATCTAAAAGACTTCAAATTTATTTTCGACATTGTAAGGTGTAGCAAAATAGTGCCTTTTTTGGTTGGTTAACATTTGTGTTTCCGAGGTGTAGAAGTTCTCCATGGTCTATATTATGTATATAATGATGCGAGTCATTTGTGCATATATTATAATTTTATGTTTGAATTAATGGACTTAATTTGTGGTTGGTGCAGCATGTTGTACAGTGAATTGTTGAATAAAAATGTAATTTGAAAATAGCACCATGTGCCAATGGAATAAAAAATATACAAGAAATGATTGCAAGTCCTTTCGTTTCAGTGTATCATGTGATGTGTACACTATGTGGTGTGAATGGTAGGCAGAAAGAGAGATATACAAGATGAGAGAGAGAGAAAAGGAGAGAGAGGAGAGAGAGAGAGAGAAGGAGAGAGGGGAGAGAGAGAGAAGGAGAGAGGGGAGAGAAAGAGGAGATAGAGAAGAGAGAGAGAGGAGATAGAGAAGAGAGAGAGAGGGGGAGGGAGAGGGGGGAGCTTGAGAGAGGGGGGGGGGAGAGAAAAAACATACTCTTTGTGATAATACGAATGCAGATCAAGGGATATGAGGAGCAGAACAAAAAAAAGAAAAGAAGGGGGAGGGGGGAGTTTGCATGGACTGATAAATGGAAGTAGAAAAGAAGAGAAAGAGAAAGTAATGATAAACATATTGGCCCGAATTCACAAAGGAGGTTTGGTTTAAACCATGATTTAACCATAGTTTAAACCCCCTCCTGGGTTTTTTAAGCATACGTGCGCACGGAATCCAATCCTATCATATATTTTCTTTGAGCACACGCATGGGCAATGTGGGCTTATTTCAGTACGCTTACGGAGGTTTAAACCTCACCCATGGTTTAAACCTCCTTTGTGAATTCACGTCATTTTCTTTTTCATCTTAGTGGAGAACATAAGACTGTTTTAGTGGTTGGTTCCCATGCAAACACAAATAATTTTGAATACGAGGGCATTTGAAGAGCGATCCATAGAGATCCTGTGTTCTTATATAGGATCTCTATGGAGCAATCCTTTTCAGGGGACATTTCCGCGTTGAAATTCTTCCAAACTGACATGAAAAGGAATGAGAAAGTTCACAAATTATCTTTCACCTTACCCAGAACTCAAACTTCTCTTTAAAAGATGAAAATTTTAAGTGTATAATTGCATATGCCACTTTATGTCTCATAATATAACCCAAACAAACATGACCAAAATAATGCACAAGATTATATTTATAGTTTATAATCAATGTAAACCCACCATTTATTCTAACCACAATCTATACAATAACAGGTCATTGTTCATACAAAGAAATGCATGCATACGATTGCTTGAAAAAAATATAAAAGTGACCTCCAAATGAATAGTGCATCACAATGTAGAGTAATATAATAATACAGAAAACCTGTAACAATCAATGCTCAATTTTATTCAAGACAATGATATATATTGTCCATCATTATCAAAATCACCGCATTTACATATAAACAGAAATGCTCCAAAGTATACAGTGTACAGTTGAAGCAAACTATTTCAATGCTACCATGTCATATTCTTTCATGTATTGTTAAAAAATTGGTCCTAAAAGCTGCAGTTAGATTCATCTTTGAGAATTGCAAAGATATACTATGCATATATCAAACAAATACATAATCATATGAAGACCTTTCTATCAAAATTGAATGATAAAAAGACAAGAAGAAGAAAAGAAGATTTTCATTAGCGAAGGCCTCTTCAGTTACCAATTTATCTCATGATTGTCTACAATTTATCCAAACACATATCACAGTGTATAAAAACCTTCCCTTAGCTTTTCATATTACATATTGCATACGTCTCAAGAAAAGTATTTAAAAAGTACCTTTAAAATCAAATGATGAAGCATACATAAGCCTTGCAGAATACAAACAGACCTGAATTTAAAACTATACATGATCTCTTCAACTTCCAGTCAAACACATTTTAATACAGAATAGAAATTCCTCACAAATGCTCACTGCCCCCATTTGCAAGTTATTACCCATCTATAACTTCCTATACACCTTGAACGACTTCCTCTCGTTTTGCAAATATGAATGGATAGCATATATTCCTGAATTTACAAAGTAAAATGCACTAGCAAAGCTTCACATAATATCAATAAATATGGCAGGTGTTTATATGGGAGTTTATTTTCCTAAAATGACATAAAACTTGCTTCCCCTTTAATAGTAAGCAATAGAACTAATACCACTCCTTGGTCAAATAAGAATTTTATCAATTTGGATTTCTTCACACACACTTGTTTTCCAGATTTGTTATTTGATAACATACTTCAATATCACTTGGAACAAAAATTTTCAATATGTTCTGCTATTAATTAAATATATATCTCTTTCTTCAAAAAATAAATTATACTCTCAATGATCAAATCATAGGAAAATTAGAGTGTAGGTTATCTGAAATAAACATGGAATCACATTTTATATAATGGTGAATACAAATGATAAAATTTGCAAACAGATTCTTATCATGTATCTTTCAATTCAAAAGTAAATATGGTATTTTAATTTCCTGGTTCTTCATCTCCTGTTGAACAGATAATATTTTGAAACTAATTCTAAAGACAGGAGTAGTGTACCATTGCAAAAATCAATGAGATTACATCCTTCATAAGCAAGATTTTCTCAATTCAAAGGCATTTTTCATTCATGTTGTAAAAGCTACACAAGAATGACAAGATTTGACCAGCTTAAAAAAAAAAAATTTAAATGGTCTTACTGCATGGAAAAATTGTAAATACAGTGCAAATATTGAGCTATTCCAGATAAGCCATGAGCTATTCCAGATAAGCCATGAGCAATTCTCTTTCAGGCATCATGCTTTCATCAACAGAATATTCACTGTCTAATTGATACTTTGTATTATAATAATTAAAGACACATAATGCTAAAACATTTGATTCTAGTTACCCATACAAGGCTAACCCAAAATATATACATTTACTCACGTGAATACCATACATCGTGTCATATAAATAACAAGAGGTACACCTTTTCTACAAAATATATACATCTTTCTTAGAGCAAAATATTGTATGGTACAAATAAAAGAGGAAGGCAAAGGTAAAAAAACCCACAAAAATACAAATTTACAAGGTTTACCATTTACATCATTAAAACATGCTAAACTATCAGACTATGAGAATGACGCCAACAGTACATGAAAAAGGCAAATCTAATTATGGAGAGTATATTAGCCAATACAATTACGAATTGTGCACATTCAACACACACAAACATTTACACATTATTTACAATGCTGTACATCAACCCATATGGAGTATAATTAGACAATACAATAAAGATTCAAGCTTAAATTCAACAGGATATAAGAAGCCTGACTTACTTTTCAGAGTAAGCCTCTTTAAGGCCTGAAGACACATAGGAAGTTGTACTTTGAAAATGGAAGTCTGTTAAATTTGATATAAAATTGACGTTGACCACACAGTTTCCTATCAACAAACATGAACCAGTTTACTGTACCTTAAAGACAAAGTGAATATAGAATTCATGTCATTAGACACAAAACAGTGATCAATGGTAAGTTTTATGCAAATAACTTTCCAAAGATGACTTTAAATCATTCCTATCATTCCACTGTATTTCCTTTGCTCTGCAAAACATTATAATTTTCCCTGGGTTCAATGCAGGGAGGTGATATATCTTCAAATGTTTATAAATATGGTATTTTTTCCATGGTGTTATATCAATGGAAGAAAACACATTTGCTTCATTACCTACAAGAGTTGGCCATTTGAAACTGCATGTTTACACTGCCAAAATCATAGCAACAAAAGATGAAGAGGAACAATTCCTTCCACATACTGAATAAAATACTCAAATGCGTGACAACTACATGTAGAAGCATACCAGTACGCATATATTTCAAAGCAATATGAAGATATAGTGAATGAAATTTACATTTTTAAATGTAATATAAAGGACCACATATCCCATTTCAAATTAATAAATAAAGCAACACTTGATAAGACATCTAGCAGCCGTTGTCCACAGAGACATACATACAGACATACATACAGACATACATATATATGCAGCCAATATAAACCATTGCATATTAACTAAAAACATCAAACATAAAGACCCAAGTACATGTATCTCATGTTTATTGAAGATCCTCAGAAACATCAACAGGAATACTTCTAATAAATATGAAACATTTAAAAAATATGCCTCAACATCTTTGGGGGCAATGTTACCTCTGTATGTATTAGCAGTTCTATATGAATCTCAAAATTATATTTTGGTAAATGTGTGAACACTCAGACCCCCTCACATATCTCTTTACAAGTAGGCAAAGTTCTACACAATACACATGCATGTACTTGGCATCTAAAAAAGAGTGGACACTTTTGATCGTTGATAACTCAAAGATTATACCTCGTATCACACTGAGGTTTTTACATTGTAAAAATGAAGGATGTAAAGTTTATTGGGAACAAGTTTTTTTTTTTTAACACCCAGTCCATGTCCATCTCTGTACATTCAAAATTAGAGTGTGCCCTTTAAATCTAAGATGTTATCATAATATAGCTAGTCATTGTTTGTACGCACTGTCTCAAACTTTGCAGCATACCAATACATGTACATAAATTCAGGGTTTATTCTCATTAAAAACCGTCTTGCTAGGCAAAAATGCTGATTCAAGGTGAAACATATATATTGCAACCACAAACAACACTCTTAACTAATAATTTATGTATTTTGAGGTAATTCAGCTATACAGCATTGTCTGCTTGCACATTCTGGTCAAAGAAGCTGCCAAGTTCATTAACCCTTTCAGAAGTACAGTAGGTAGCTCTGCTGGCCCAAATTCTTATATTGTATCTCATATTTTGGGACCTAAGAAAAGACTCATCCTTCTTCTGAAAGTTCAAAATAGCTTCATGAATTGTGAAGTTTGACACCATGGAACACTGTTTGTATCAAGTAACATGATGATAAAACATACAGGGATTTACATCTTGCCTCAGGAAAAGCGGTGGTATGTTTATGATCACATGAATTGCACTGTAACAGTTAAACAGTGCTTCACTAAAGACAGATTGCAGCCAGTGTATCTGAAGCACACAAGTGTAAGCATGCTTGATAATAAACGAGACTAAGAACTACTTTAGGTTCAAAATGCCCACACATGTCTTAATCCATGGTACATGTATTTCATCAAAATCCAGGAAAGTAAATATATACTGTAGATAAAACAATTAAGTTACTTACAAACCACAAAGACTTCACACTAGCACCCATGTTTTTTTTCTACAAAAGAGCAATGTACATAATGCCACCTACCCTGCTGCAATGGAAAAGATATTTCAAAAGTCAAGGAGATGTCTAAAATTAGGTGATAAAAACATGACAACAATGCCCCTTACATAACATTACAGTCAGCTAAACATGAACGCCAACATCTACACAAATTCACATTCCTTCATCAAAATCAAAATGAAGATTCATGCCAAAATTTTACTCAAAGAGCGCCCTCATATCAGCAAGGACTTGGAAGAGATGATCGATGTATCTCTGTGAGTTGGTGTTGGGGCAGGAATGTTTAGAAGAAACATGAAAGAAGATCCTGGTATCCTCTGGGATCATGTAAGCTATGCCATAACCCTGGTCAGACACCGGGGCAAAACCTCCTCCAGGACATGCCTGCAAGATAAAAGGACAAGAAAATGCTTTTACTCTGAAAGAGAATAAGACATAAAACAGGATATTCTAGGATTACATCACTGTAAATAAAACCATGAATCAGGGTTTTCCACAACTGAAATTTTAAACAGTCATGTAAACATGTGCGCGAAGCGTGAAGTCCTTGCGACCGGGGTCCAGGGCCTGCTTAAGGGCCCTGGAAGCTCTGGGGTTTCTAGATGCTCTCTGGTGCAATCTAGCTCTATTTTTGAACATTTCATGAGAAACGATGGAGAGTATACATACGTACATATACGCGAGCTCCGTATGTGCATATGGGCCGTTATGTTCTCCCGGCCAGCACCGGGCTGGATCAGGGTAGCAAGCCAGTGGCGTTACGCTGTGCATTTGACGGATGTATTTTGAATCAAGATGATGGTGGAGCAAATAAAACTTTCATTAGTTCTACCTTTCATAAAATGACTGAAACCTCATTGTATGTATTATTGTATGTTCAAAAGGTTTTAATAGTTGTTTATTGTGGGAATTTCCGTGCGAGTCTCGGTTAAGCATCTGTTTCAATGTCTTAAATTTGTAACCTGACGCTCATGATTTTAAACATGTCGGGCCGAACGTGAAACCTGTCGGCGTTACATGTTAAAAGCCATCGTGGAAAATCCTGCCATGAATATGATCTGGGATCGTATTCTGAAAACTATGTAATCTTTCATGTTAAGGAAAACTATATTAATTGTCATAACAAACTGAAATTGCATGCTTTTAAACACTAATCATTGGTGCTTGCGCAGATGTCTCTGTTAACTTTACGCAAGCACAGCCATCTTTGCACAATTATTAACCGATGACTTGTCCTGATTTTGATTTGTTATGGCAATTAACATCGTTTTACTAACATAAAAGAAAACATTATTTTCAGAATACCACCCCAGGTGTTGAAAAGTTGCTTGGTTCATGTGAATATCATATTAGTAATATATGATTCTATATGAGAGGTAAATCACTTTAATCCCAACTATTTTTGTTATGACTATGCATGCATGAGAACAGTATCCCTACTCTTTTGTATCACCTAAAAACAACAACAAACAATCAAACAACACAAGAACTAAATAGTAGGATAGGATTATTCTGCAATAGCAGCACTAAAAGAGTATGTAGTGCTATGAAGAAAACAGATTTTTTAAAATGATGACAAGAAAATGAAAGTGACATGTGATTAGGCCTACATGTGATTGACACTAACCTTGTCTCTGTAGCCTGGCGCATTGACGTTTACACGACCAAGAATCTGATTCTGTGGAATCTGACTCGTTGAGAGCGTCCATGGCAGTGTGAGGGCATGCTTCAAAAACTCACATTCCTGTTATATGAAAGAATATCAGAAAAAAAATGAGACTGCAAAAGGGATGTGTACTGAAAGCTTTTACCATTTAACAACAATGGTACATTTCTTATTAATGCATAAGATTTTGCAGTCTCTATGCATGTAGCAAATACTGGATGACCATATTTACTGGTATATAAGATCAGCAAAATTTGTATTCATGACATCCATGCAACACCCCAGCAAACTTAAGAAACTCATGCACTTGAATGTAAAGAAGAATAAGAGGAGTGTCATTTTCATATGTTAACAAAAAGTAGAGAGGAGTAACTATAAACTTGAGGGTAAATAAACTGTCATATAAAGTTGGCTTGAGTAAAAGCAGAAAAAAAAAATAAGAGATTAATGAAAAAGTGAGGAAAATCAGACACATAATAAAATAAGGGTTTTGCAAAGGTAATATCAAGAATGAAGATTTTCTGATTTTCTGCTTCTACTCAAGCCAACTTTCTATTGAAGGTCCAATTCTTCTTCAATGATTTTTTTTTTTTAATTTAAATTAGAAAAATATAAATCATGATAAACCTACCAAGTTTGATCCCTTGCATGCCACATAGAGAGCAAAAAGATGTCTGTCCACTCCTTCACCATTCATACAACTACGGAACATCTCTTGATGCTTGTCAATTGACCGCTGAAGGTATCTCTTCTTGTCTTCCTTACTCAACTTCTCATTTTCCATGGCTCTACCAAGAAAGAATTATGCAAGTCAAAATTAATAAGAGAAAGAACTGAAACAAGTCAAAATTTTCAAGTCTAAATTTATCATCTCATAAAGTAACATATCATTGGTAGTGCAAGAATATAGTGCTGGTCAAAAGTTTTGGTACACCCTGAATTTTTAGATGGGTTTTCACTTCAATGTCTATTCCCGGGGCGTCGACATTTACTCCTGCAACATTTGCTCCACAGTCCATATCTCGAAAGGTCAAAGGTTAAGGTCAAGGTCATGATTGGTTTTTTTTGTTCAGGACAATGTGAAGATTAGGACTAGGGTTAGGGCTAGGGTTAGGGCTAGGGTTAGGGCTAGGGTTAGGGTTAGGGTTAGGTTTAGGTTTAGGTTTATGTTTAGGATTAGCATGGCAAAGTTAGATTGGAGCAAATGTCATACATCCCTATTCCCCACATAATGAGCTTGTTTAAGCACTGACAAATTTGGGTAAGGTTTGGTTATACATTAGATGTTTTTTATATTATATGTTCAGAAACATTCAGGTGTGATTTACTTTAACTGTGCTTGGTTGGATACCCACAACTAATGAAAAATGACGTAACAATTTATGGAGTTTTAAATTACTTTTCTGTTCAAAATCAAAAGAAAAACAAAGTATACACAGAGTTTGTTCAAAGCAGCGATAGTTTTATTTGACTTTCAAATGTAATATATTCCTCTAATGAAATTCAGAAGAACTATTATTTGAAATGTATATTCAGTGTTCTAGCACAAATGCTGCTTAGACCATGTAGACTTCCCTGTTCAACTCTTCCAAGACAACTGTTTTGGCTTAGGGTCCAGAGACAGAACATGCCAAACCACTGGAATTCTTTAACCTTCTTCGTATATTTCTTTTAATAACATGTAGTATATTCGTGCTACATAATATGCGGGATCAGAAGTTACAAAAGTAATGTGATATAACATGAAGTCAAAGCCTTAGTGCGTCTAGTTTCTATAAGTGAACCCTAAATGGCCTATGAGGGATGAGTTGAAAAGAAGTGGCATAGAGGCATCTTTGGTCTGTTACTGCAAGCATACTGGATGGATATTTAAAGTTAATAATTACTAATGAAAGTAATCATGTGAACAAGGTATATATCTCATTTACAAGGCTGTAACCAAAAGAAGCTGTGGTAAATTTGAGGGGACTCCAATGTATGAGCTTGTTTTTCTATCAATTTTGGACAAAAAAGTGTGTTAAACTGCACGTGTCACTACAGGGACCATAGTGCCCCTTTGTTCCTAAAATTAAATACCCTCAAAATATCAGATATAAACTTTCTGCAGACTGCAATGTTTATGTTTCATCTTTTCAATGGCCAATTGCCACCTACTCTGACTGCCCTTTTTAAGCAAAATAAAGATGTACATTCCTATCCAACTAGGCAGTCAAATAAATTTCATTTATCCAACCCAAAAACTGCCACTGCGCATAAATCAGTTATACATAGTGGTCCTGACATATGGAACTCGCTACCCTTGGATAATATGAATCTTCACTCTGAGTTTGCATTTAAAGCAGCTGTCAAGAGAATGCTGCTTTCCCAATATACTGTTTAATTCATGAATGTATTTTCAACTCATTATTCTTACTTCTCGCATATCAATGCATATTCACGTACGTACTTTGTAATCGCATGTGCAGCCATCTGTAACTCTTTATCCTCATTCTTTCTTTTCTCTCTCTCTCTCTTTCCTTCTCTCTTCAGTCTCTATCCACCTTTCTCCCTTTCTTCTTCCTGTTCTGCATCACCAGGACCCCCCCCCCCCTTAGTAAGATTGTATTTAATTGTAAGGGCTCACAAGGCGTCAAGCTTCTGCTTATCTTGGAGTCCAAGTTCTGTTAGAAATAAGTTTCTGTGATCATACATGTAAACTGTATACTATGTACTTGTACTTCTATTCAGAACTGAATAAATGAATGAATGAATTAGGGTGCTTTTTTCCCAGTTTAAATTTTTTGATCAAAACGGAGAAATGAAAATACACTTTTAAGTATCAAATCATTATAAGCAGATTATCTTTATATTAGCATTGAAACTTGTAGAATTGCTTTTGAGAGCCCAGAGAAGATCCTTCACAGGAAATAAAAACTGATGCAAAAACTCGTCAGAAAATCCAGGGTCTACCCAAACTTTTGACCAGCACTGTATATAAATATATATACAAGTGTAAGGAAGTATTAACAGGTACAACAGCTTTGGCAACTCTCATGGAAATAAATACAATGTGAAAGGAAAGGAGAGAATAATGGTTGTGTAGCTTAAAATTAAAAAAAAAGGGAGGACAGCTCTGGGGAACTTTGATTTAAGCTTTGCAACCATTATTCTCTCATTTCCTTTCCCATTATATATATATATATATATATATATATTTTTTTTTTTTTTTTTTTTTTTTTTTTGGGGGGGGGGGGGAGGGGGTTCTTTCTGAGATATCCAAGACATTTTAAGATCAGGGCCCTGTCTTATAAAGAGTTACGATTGTTTTGAATCAATCTCCATTAAATATTAATTGCAACTCCTATATTTTAAAGGAGAATGAAACCCTGGGGGAAAAATCAATTTTAATGAAAAGAGGGGATGGAGAGAAGCAATTTAAAAAAAGTCCCATCAAAATCGGTTACGAAATGAGAAAGTTATGAAAGTTTGAAAGGTCTTAATTTACTTTCTATGGCGATCCTCAAATTGGCAATGTTGCTTCAAAGTGACAGGTTTAGTAGTACAAATCTCCATATGTTTTTTATGGAAAATTTCATATTTTCTCCATTATCTCTAAAGCTGCATGCTTCTCGTCTTTTTGTGAACTCAACATATGTTGTGTCAAATACTTTTTCCCATTATATATCTTGAGCTAAGAAGGAGACAAGCTTCACCTTGAGAGATAATGGGGAAAATATGAAGTTTTGTTTACAAAACATATGGAGAGTTATACTACTAAACCTGTCACTTTGAAGCAACATTGCCAATTTGAGGATTGCCATAGAAAGTAAATTGATACTTTTCAAACTTTCATAACTTTTTCATTTCGTAACTGATTTTGATGGAATTTTTTTAAAAATTGCTTTTCTCTATCCTCTCTTTTCATTAAAATGGATATTCCCCCAGGGTTTCATTCTCCTTTAAATACACAGTTGCAATTGACTTTAAGTTGCCATCAATTCAAATCAATCTTAACTCTTTATAAGACGGGGCCCAGATTTTTCTACAGCAGTGTTTTTGTTGTAATATTAATTTATTTTGGCTTTGATATGAAGCTATAAATAGACAGCATGAAGGGGCAATTTTAACCTTATAAATGTAAAAAGAGCATCCTCTAACAATAGTTTGAAATTCATAAAATCACTGAACATGGCTGAGTTGAGCTTGAATGTGGCCCTAAAAGATCTGCCATTCCCCATTTCAACAGTCTGATAATTTGCTGGTCATTTTACTCCATGGTTGTTGTTGCATACAGTATTTTATGTCCCATACTGTCTGCATTTGTAGACAAGTAACCATAGTAACCATAACTTGCACCATCGCACCAATACAACAATTGAAAGATCCAGGGCCAATTTCTAAAAGCTTATAGCACACAACAGAGTTACATGGTGAGTAATCATAAACTGGTGATTTTATCATGGTAGGGTCATTAGTGAGAAAGTTTTGCAAGCACATACACTGATCTCTAGTGTTGATCTAGACGATCTTTTAATTAATTTGTTAGACTTGCTACAATGAAATCCATATTTTTATTAGCTTTACTCTAGGAAGACATTGTAAGGATTGCTTTTCAGAAGATCAACTCACAGGACAAACTCCTTGCATTCCTTGGTGAAGGATCGAACCGTTTCTGTCCTGCCCTCTCGGTAGAGTCTGAGGGCGCAAGACTCGTAGGTAAGAGCGTGTTTGTTACCAGAGTCGCGGTAGTAAGCCAGCTGAAGGGCAGCTTGGATGAAACCATCTGGGCTCAACTAGAAACAGAAAGAGAAAACCAGAAAAGAGATAATGCACATCAAACTTAATACTCATTAATTACAAGCTACAGTAAAATGACTATAGTACCTCTTACAAACAAAACATAACCATAATAATTTTGTCACCATGTAAATTATTCTTGTCCCTATCATGACCTAAAGGGCTAATACTAAATGAGCTTGGAGATGGAAATGAATCATGCAGTCTTCAACTTCATAAAAAAACACACACTATGTCCTCTCTAAAAGATGAACTGAAGATATATACTAAGTCATAATTTGCACCTTTGTAATTCAATATTGCCAGTTTCATAATGAAGAGAAGATAAAATTGAGACACAAGTAGACTGCCTAAAAAGATATAAGAAGTGTGTATGCACATACACAGTATATGCATATGATTGGTTTTAATATACCTTTACATCAGGCCTTACCTTGACTTTCTTCATAAATCCTTTTCCACAGTCATCAGTATAGACGACACGATGGTCAATATCTGCAGTTTTCTATTAAAAAAATTAAAAATAAAATAAATAAAATAAATAACAGGACTTTGCAACATGATTTTTATGTGTTAATGCATTTATCATATTTCTTGAATGTAAATTGATGAAAGGCAGTATCAACATCAACATTTTTTTAATTCATCTCTTTAAAATTTTTACTGAAGAGGCTGCTATATACTAAAGATGAACCAAATCATATTTCCCTCAGTACTATGAAACTAAACATTGCTCTACTTTACACAGTCTTTATTGAAAGTTTTAATCCTGACATGTGAAACCTCATTATTATGTATATATCAAGTTGACCTTCATATTTATGCTTTGTATAACCTGAAATCTTGTTGATTTATTTACATCGCTTTCATCTTTATGATTGTACATGTAGGTCTACTCATATTTGTATTCATGTTCTTTTATTTTGACTGTCACAAGACCCAAAGTAAACTAACCAAGAAACCGGAATGGCTTTTTACAATGTTTAAATCAATGAATAAAATAAAACTAACTGCAATACCTTAAGGTGTACATCCTTGGCTTCCATGATGATCTTACTTAGTATTCCATCCACCTCCCATACCATTGGCTGAGGCTCAAGACCTGTACGACTGGCTCTATTTCTGGGCGGGGCACAGTTACCATCAGGTAGGTAAAGGCCTGGATCTAAGTGTCTGAGACAGGAGGATGAGGATATATTAAAATGATGAATATTAGACATCCCTCCTTTTCATGTGTAATTAAACTACATGTATTAACTAGACTTTCAGAATTTGCAGAGCAAATTGCAATACATCACCTGCTAGCTCAAAACTACCTACAAACTGTCAGAATTCATTTTTGTGTTTAACATTTTTTCAATGTGTGGATTGCAACTTTCAAACAGTTACTGATTTTCGAAAGTAGCAAACGAATAATATCTATTCAGAAAAAAGAGGATTTGAAATGAATTGAATTTCTTTTTGGCTTTACCAACAAAAGGCTGAGGCTATTAGAATGTCCATAGAAGACATTATGAAGGGATTAGACTGTACACTAAAATCTGGACTCCATCCTGTGTCATCTCTATTCATTTTTCCTTTTATGAGCCAGTGGGTTACATAATATGCTCTTAACAAATTTCAATAATAACTAGCAGATGTAATATTTCATTGAATAATTCAAAACATTAATCATATCCCACCAAATTCAATAATTCCATTTTAAAATGGAAAACTAAACGAGTGGGTAGCTTCTTACTCTTCCATGAGGGCATACTCAAACATGTGTCCCATGACAAGACCATCTCCCCAAGAATGCTCCACATTGGCACCCACTTTGCCATCAGCAAAGACCAGCATATGAAAACACTTGTCAAACCAGATACTGCTTCCATCCCCACTCATAGAGTACAGGCCACGGCTGCTCATGTCAGGACATGACTTCGTTTCCAGGCTCAGCTGATATATTGTGATGAAGTACAGTAAACACAGTAAGTGTATAATGCTTATGCAGTGTACTTAGATTTAATGTAGGTAGCTTTAATAGTGAGCAGTAGTAGCACATAGAGACAAACCTGGGGGGCATTTCATCAAGTGTCTTGTCGGTGATTTTTACCGACAAATTTGCTCTCAGCTAATCAGATGCAAGGATTTCAGTAGCTTATAACAGTTATTGCAACTTGTCATTGATGACAAGTTTTATGAAACAGGGCCCAGGAATGCAAAAAAACATACTAACTGGTGAGATTGGTGAATCTGAAAGTGTAATGTGAATTATCTGCATGATAGTCTGTGTATTATTTAGCCTGGTTGAAGTAGCTAGTATATCATAATGTTATGATTCTGTCTCTATGCAATAAACAATTATACCTTTTGCATTCCTGGCCTGTTTTTTACCTGCTGCTATATTTTGCTAAGTTACCTATTTATAGCAATCACTTAATTGTCCATCTAAAGACCTATAAGGAAAATAATGGAGCTCTGCTTTGAAATATGATGCTATCAGTACAATTACTACTTACAATGGAGTGAATACATGATTCAATTGCTCAAATTCATGCATGTTTTATCACAAGCCAGCTATTAATTTACCAAAAATATGGAAGATTCCAGAATCTCCAAAGACTGTGCATTGACACCAGAACCAAACCAATGTCTGCGGATCTTGTACCATTCATTGCGCTTCATAGTGGTCAACGAGGCGAGATAAAGGCCAGCCTTTGCATCTTCCGAATCTGCCAACAAGGATAAAGGAAGGAAACAATGGGCCATGATCCAAAGTTACCACGTGAAAGTGATTTTGAAAGTTCAGCCTTTAATACTCCAAATCAAATTAGAAAACTACAACATTTGCCTACATGCTACATCTACAAAGGAATGAAGCTATGCACACTTCAACTAGCCTGAGAGTTTCTTACATTTTTTGGACAAAGATTTCTGATAAATAATTCTCTCTATTTAGGATGCATCTACAAATGTTATGCAGATTCTTTGAAAGTTTTGAGAAATTTGTCAAATGTTCATTTCCTAGGGGTATAGAAGTCCAGGTGGTACTTCATCTACAATCCTCTTAGAATTCTCTACTAAAGCTATCGCACTGATGCTCTATTTTGATATGTATGTATGTACATGTACATGTATGTAAACTGGGTGAAGTAGAGTACTGGATTAGAAGCCATACCTTCTCTCTTATCAGCATCTTCTAAGATCCATTCTATTTGTTTCTGCATAGCAAAGGCTGAGATAAGCTTGCCTTGGCTGTTATGTGTGTCTAGTTTGTAGTACAATCCCTTTCTGTAGACCACTACATGCTGTATAAACAAATGACAGAGACAGAGTAATATAAAATGCCTTGTTATAGATCTGTATCAGTTGAACGACATACTCCGGCAACAATTGCTCTGTGGTCAATATATTTCTAATCATGCACCAACAAAATTATAACTTTTATACTTATAATTACATTGCCAATATTGATTGCGAACTTGCAGAATACATACTATATATATCCATTTCAATATCTTTTTAAAAATTTTATGGCTATATCATTCTTCAAATATAATATCTAAAAAGCTTTCATGTCACCACAATGAATATTCTTAACAATAAATTTCAGCTTAATTTCTCGCAAACAAACTAAAACTCCTATTTACCTTTTAATATTACTAGTAATTAACATACACATATACTTACCTTTGATAGATCATAGTGAATGATTTCATCACATTCCTCCCCAGGCACCCTGCAATCAAGACATTTAAAAAATATATATACAGTATATACTGTATACTGTATATATATACTGTATGTAAAGACCACTCAAGGGAGACAAGAAAAGCAGTCTTTATGAGCAGGTGGTCTTTATGTACAGGTTCCTTTAATACACGTTTCAATGAGAAACCCTTTTTTAACAAGAAACAAATAAAGTGGTCTTTATGGACAGGTGGTCTTTCTATACAGGTGGTTGCTAAAGCAGGTTTGACATGTAAATTATATAATGGAGGACTGATATGATCATTTTCTGCAACAATCCAATCAGTATATAATGTGAAGTGAACCATACTACAGTTAACAGGTCAATTGTTTTCATTGCCATTTCAATTCATGTCATCAATTTACAATAACAACACCACATCATTTCACAAGCACCACGCATTTTCACTCTTCGAATAAGAATCAGCATCATCCTACTCCCATATTTATACATCAAATCAGTTGGTTGCTACGAAATATAAGTTATGAGGGAGACGGTTGCTATGGAAACACACCTGGTTGTTGAAAGACATCTTTCATACTGGCTCATACACATCGGGATGGTGTTCCTCACCCAGATAGGCTGTAGCTTCTCTCTATCCAACTCCATCTTGAAAATCATCTCGCGATAGATCACCATGGCAGCTCTGTCACAGACAAGAAAGTCAAGGTTTCAAGAGAAAGTTGAATTCTAGAACCAGTAAAGGTGGAAAATAATTTGTGAACTTTCTCATTCTCTTTATTCCCAGGTGGAAGAATATCATATTAACAATGCCTGGTGAAAAAGACTACTCTTGAAATGTCCTCCTGTTCCAAATATAATAAGTAAAAGATTAAATCATTGACCAAATTTTGAGGACATTTAAGTGTTTAGTCCCATATATCCATATCTACGTGTACTGCTTTTCACTGTACGTGATTTTCAGGAAGATCAAGTCAATTTGATATTATTTTGATGATTCAAAAACTTTAAAATTTAAAAATGTTCTTATGTACTACCTATCAATCTTTCCCAATAATCTCTTGACAGTTTCTTTCACAATTGCAATCACAAGACCAGAACTGAATTCATCTTTAATCTATCAACCTCTTTCATGCAATGCATGGCAACTACCATCCAAGACTTTAAATAGAGTAACAAATGCTTGAGTTACAAGTGGCTACATTTTCTCTTCCTGAAACTGAAACAGGTATGATGTTTGGTTCCATATAAGATATTCAGTACCCAGGAAAGCAATGAGACAAAGAATTGCAACTAAGAATGATACTTTTGAAAATTCACCTAGGATCTAGGCTCTGTTGGTGATACAAGAAAGAAGTTAAAGAAAAGAAGGATTGAAAAGAAAATACAAAAGAGATTGTGATGCTTAGGAAGCAAAAATTCAGTTTTAAAGTGAAACAAAGACAACAGAGATGGAGAGAGACACAGAGAAAGAAAGAAATGTAATTTTCCAAAAGGAAGTTTAATAACAGAAAGATTTTTCAAAAACAACGGGTAGAAGAGATAAAGATTTTTAAAAGTTAAAGGACATTGCTACTTAGTACAGATCCTTTCTACAATTAATACCATGTAAAATGAAAATAGAAGTTGCAAAATCAAAAGTCATGAGCTTAGTTTTGCAATATGCAACTCATTCTTGATTTCATTGTTAAACACAAAATTAAACAACTTATTACATAATAATATAATAGATGAAATATAAGGGTACTGTTCCACATTTAAGAGAATGAATTAATAAATGAATTTATTGATTCACCTTTTTAATAATGGAATGGTACCCTACAAAAGGTGAGATTAAATATGAGGATATCATCCCACTTAAAGAGTAATCTCTTACATTATCAAATATGTGATTAGTTTTTTTCAACACTATACCATCGACCTGAAAGCAGTAGACCTACCTTGCTGCTTGATTCTTAGTAGGCTGAAAGTGACAGAAATCTAGGCAGTAGTAGTTGGAGTACATAGGGATGGCTTCTCGACTCGATAGGTATACATACTTCTCCCTGAAAATAATGGGAGTTTTAAACCAAATTTGCCATTGTTATGCCATTGGATATCAGTCTTTCCCAATAACTTCTAGACAGTTTCTTAAATATTGCAATCATACGACCAGAACTCAACTTTATCTTGACTGCATTAACATCTTCCATGCCAATGGCGGCATACATGTAGAATTTAGTGGAATTCAGCCAATATCTCTTTCTTTGACAGAAGACACTTACCTTCACTGACACATAAAAAAAATCATGTGGACATAAGGATGTCCAGAACTGTGAATAAACTGTTTTTCAATGAACACATACAACAATTTACTGTTTGTAACAGAGAAGCGTCATGAATCCTTAACATGCCAATGATGCAACTTTGCACATATTCAAGACATAAACATTGTATTTTCTGGAATACAGAGATTTAAAGAAAGTTTGCTGGTTACAAGATATGTTGTCAACTATTCATATGAGATATTGCAAAATCATTCTATCATCACTCATTTACCAGTCATCAATATTACAAAAAATATATATTTCAATTTCTCTTATGACATTTAACTTGGGAATTATATTCTGATTTGAATACTTCAGTCATCTATGCTGAGCAGGTTATAAGATAATAAGCTTGGGAGAGGTAAAGAAACATACCACCAATCAGTAACATAGTTAGAGGCCCACCAGGATTTCAACTGGAGTAGTTTCTGCATCTTGGGACCATTACCAGCTTCAAATGCCTGGAAGCAGAATAAGAGATTCATAACTAAACAAGAGTCATTTCACCATCAGTTAGGTATTGAAAATTTACTCTAAATATTCTACTCTCATATTACAAAAAAAAAGAATGCATTCCTATCCATCAGAAGGTTTTAATCAAATTAGTTTGTAGACTGTACTATCACTTCATGTTATAAAATTGGTAAGTTAAACCAGCAATTTTCATGAATTTTGCAAGTGGTTCAGATTCACAGAAGTTTCAGACTGTAAAATGAAGGAATCGCACAACAGTCACAACAAGATACAACATAATCTGACATTCAACTTTTTCAAAATGGTAGCTTTTTTTAACCAACCTTGGCTTGATCTGAGAGCTTCTGAAACTCTTCCTTATCCATCAAGTGCTCTACAGATTCCAGGAACTTGGCGATAGTGGTTTCTAGGGAGGGTACAGGCTGTCGTGGAAGGCACATCTGCTGGCTGTAGGTCGTTGGGTGGCGGCTACAGATCATTCGTAGGAAGAGTCCCCACACCTTGGTGGTTCTGCTAAGCTGACGAGGTGGCTCATCTAATGATTCAGAATATATGATGTCATTATCGTCATTCACCATTATCAGCATTAATCGCTATCATTATAGTCATTATCATTTTCAATGTAATCAAAATCATTAAATCATGTCATTCATAATCAATATCATTGTCATCATCATCATCAGCAGTGGCAGCAGCAGCAGCATCAATATCATCATCATTATAACAATAATTTAAAAAAACATTTGATTCACCACCATGGTCGTCATCATCATCATCATCGACCACATTATCATCAACACCATTATCAAAGTCATCATCGTTAACAACACTATCACCATCATCATCAATGCATTTATAAATATCATTGACCCAATCGTTATCATCACTGGCCTGTATTCTTGAAAGGCGCCTAACTTAAGCCCCCGCGTAAGTGTGTAGATTTAGGCCACCAAAATTATGGAGAGCCAAATGTCACCCTCTTTTAATCCTACAAAATCATCATAGTTCTGGGACAATAGCCGACACGATAGAATTGATTTCTGATGCTCATTTCATATATTAAATATGGGAAAACACTTTAGAGACTTACACATCCATCTTCTGTATTTGAGGAGCACTCTCATGAGGAGACGTCTGAAGTGGATGAGCAAGATGAAGTAGACCACACCCACAGTGGTAGAGACAATGGCTACCTGGGTAAACTCTGGCATACCTAGGACAATAAAATAAGAATGAGAATAAGAAAATAGGAACCGTTTGACAAACCTATGAAAATATAGGAATACATGTACACGTAGGACATTTGGTTTATATTATCCTCCAAATTAATATTTAGGCAAAGCAAGAAAGTATTGTACATTTTATATTGAGGCTAAAAGGTTCTGTCTGTCAGAATATTATGAGACAAATAGTGTAAGCCATCTCATTCAAATATCAATTTCATGAAACAAATATGGAATATCAAAGAAAAAATAAGGAGTTCATCAAAGAAAAAATAAGGAGTTAATTCATACAAAGAGCACTTCGATAACTTCTGATGAATTCATACAACATACTGTTATCTGAAAGTATAAAAAGAGTGAATCTTGCGATTATTCGTAATAATGAATTCATATCTATACAAAATCAAATATAAAAATTTCTGACTAATGATGCACAATACAGGGCAGCATAGCAGGGATACAGATAACTGATCTGCTTTACACAAGAGCCAGAAGGGCATTAACTCCTACAGGATGGATCCAGGATTTTGTGAAGGAGGGGGCCCAATATTTTTTTCTTTAAAAGGGTCATCAGCGTTTTTACTCCAAAATATTATGAGAAGCAAAAAGACAAGCAAAAAAAAAAAAGGTCATCAGCATTTTGGGGTGGGTTTTTTTTTTTTTTTTTTTTTTGCCAGGGTAGGGGGGGGGGAGGGCACCCCCTGGATCAACCTTGAACTCCTTTACTTTAACACAGTGTTAACATTCTTCTGGCACTCAACACTAACAGACGATATAATAGATGGGACATTCTGAATAGACATTGATTTTGTTCCCCCTACTTCAAATTTATGTACAAAGGTTTATTTAAATTTCATTTTCAGCAGGATAAATTAATACTATTCAAAATGAAATTTTCATTTAAAAAAAAGAGAAAAATCTATTCCACACCTGCTTATCTATAACTGTTGCACACATATGAAACAATGTACATACATGTAGTGCAGATAGCGAAGACTTTATCAATTTTCTGCCTTATCAGCTAACTTAAATCAAGACTCTTGAAGTAGATACTTATTAAATTCAAAGTGTGATCAAATGTACATTATACTAACATTTTTTTTCACCTAAACAACTGCAAATATTGACACTGATACAACTGAATGGTTATGTGAATACATGTCCTAACAACATTACACTCATTAAATTATTATGCAAACTCAAAAATATTTTAGTAATAAGCCAGTCCGTAATTAGTAAATGGTACAAATGACCATGAAATGACCCAAATTTGTAAGTGCACACGCATTTGTTTTTGTGGAAGCGCTACTTGTTTAACAAGTAAAATCATACTGTGTACACATTGTGGTGCACACAAAATGACAGCGTATAAAAGGCAATTGTACTCTGTATAAATGACCTTCATCTGCTCATAAATGCACAAATTGTAATTACGAACTGGCTTTATTCCAAGGAGTTACTATAGGCTTGGCTAGTAACTCCTTGGTAATTCTATAACCACATTTCAGTGATGTATTTAGCATAACATGAAGCAGATGTAAAACAAACCCTGGCCCTCCCCCTCCCCTCCTCATTAGATTAAAGACAAAGCTGAGGTATGGTCATGAGATTGAATTGTGAAAGAAACTGTCTCAAAGCAATTGGGAAAGGTTGATTATATAGCACATAAGAAATGGTGTATGCTGTAAAGTTTTGGAATCACCAAAATGATAAGAAATTGACTCAATCCTGCTGAGAGTCACACTGCACACAGAAATGAGTATATGGGACTACACACAAATGTTCGGCCCAAACATTTCAGCTTTTTCTTGTCATATTTTGAATGTGAGGGCATTTGACGAGCAATTCTTTTCAGGGAACAGTTTTACTATGCTGTTCTTCCAAACTGACATAAGTAATGAGAAAGCTCACAAATTATTTGTTACCTTTCCCAGAACTCAACCTTCTCTTTCAGCCCTTGTTCATGAATTTCCAGATACAGCACAGCATTTTAACAATATTTCTGCACCCGGACAGTATTTTTCAAACACAAAAGATTTGTTATTATTTCCATGTTATTCACTATCAATATGGCTATATATCATATATAAATGCACCAGGAAATATACATGTATTTTCTCAAAGTCCATATCCTCAATAATTTTTTTTTAGAAGGCATTACATTTGTACATTTACATGTACCCTTGAGCCAGACAAACACTTCTCCATACATGTAAGTGGATATGCACTCTGAGCATATTTCATGGTTACAATACAACTTGTTTATTAAATAATTGATACCAGCAATTTCACATGATGGGAATTCAATATATAAAACCTCTTTTATAAATAATGTGTCCATTGACTCCATTTCCAAATGATAAAGAGGCTCTTCAAAGTTTAAAAGGGAAATACCTTGAGGGGGAGGTGCTAAGGGGGTGGTGGCTTGTGTTGTTACTTTGCTCTTTGTGTAATTATTGTAAAGATCTACAATCAATTTGAGGTGACCATTCTCAGGTCAACATGTCTAGTATAGTAGTAGTACGAGTGTATGCATTGCCAGTGCCATGTTTAGACGGATATGACAAAATAAAACTTATACAAGCATTAATAAGACAAATTAGAAGTGTGAATATTACAATTTATATAGATCACATTTCTAAAATGGGCATACATGTATCTGTCATAGGAAACATAATTTGCACATTGCAAATACCTATTTCTTTTCCCCATATCTAAACACGGCAACTTTAGCCTGTTTCAGTTGGCAGGATTTGAGGATTTTCAATAAATTTCATCCTGACTTGTCCCAGTATTAGGCAAAAAGAAAAAAGAAAAAAGAAAAAAGAGAGAAACAAGTATTGTAATATACATGTAAGTACATGTAGGTAGGTTTCTTTCTTTTTTTTATCGCTCTCTCTCTCTCTCTCTCTCTCACTCTTTTCACTTCAGTTGCCTATAATAAGCTAGCTCACAGAGTAAGACATTTCTACATGTAAAGTAAAAGGATGGTGTTTTCTTCACAATTTCTGTGCTCGATCACGATCATTCCAGTTTTCAACAATCATTTTCTTTTTCAATGCCAATACAATAATTTGGGGGAGGGGGCCTTAGTATTCAATGGGTCAATTTATACAAAAATTCAACTTCTCGAGGGGAACTTTCACCCACGGCACAGTTGGATTGTCTTTTGTGCAGATTTCTTCCCAAAATGATTAGCATGCTAGGGCAAAGGGAAGGAAGCATTCCTTTGCCTAGGTCAGTTTAATGAGTATTTCCTGTTGTCAGACTACTGGACAGCATGTCTAACAAGTCTTACTGCACAAGTGACCAAAGTTACTTCATTCCATATATGGAATGAAACTTATGGTAGCTGGTTAACAGTATAATTCTTATCTCAATAGACCAGTCTGTATAAAAAAAAAAATTGAACAAGAACATAAAGAGGTTTTAAAAAGGGGATTTTCAAAATTCTATGTAGACAAACTGATATGATCTCCATGGATCTGTAACAACCATACACATAATAATAATAGGGCAAACCTCAAGCATGCTTTCAACTCATAAAGAAAACCTTTACTAGATATATAATGCATCAAATTTAATTACTTTAATTACAAGTACATGTATGTACAATCAGGGGGCGGATCCAGGATTTCGTATAAGGGGGGCACACAAATGCAGGATTGTCAACTTTGGGAAACTGCTTGGAGGGAGACCCATATTTTTTTGGTCTCGCCAGCCCTCCAAAAGTCGCTCTCTGGGGCGGGGGGGGGGGGGGGGGGGGGGGGGGGGGGGGGGGGGGGGCGGGGTTATGGGGTCCAGTTCCCCTCCATAATTCTCTGACAAGCAACAAAAAAAAAATAGGGGGGGCACAATGCATAGGTTTCCCTCAAAAGGGGGGGCACGGGCCAGGATTGCCCCCCCCCCCTAAATCCGCCACGGTGTACAATCATCAAACTCTGTTTTTAAATATAATCAGTAGATTACTTTCTTGGTGACCCTTCTGAAGATGAGCATGTACAAGGTCATCTTCACAACCTCCGTGACCAAACATGATTATGTAACCTTGATGACACACTGGTTCAATTCTCAGATTTTTCTATCAATGAGACACTAAATCAAACAGTCTAGATACTAGTATGAATGGACAATATTTGCACTCTGAAGGGTGTGTGTAAAACAGTGTACGCGACAAGAGTAAGGCTCCTCTAGCTGATAAACTATATCCCAGATAAAAAGACTTTACTGCACATATTGATATTATAACTTGATAACGAGACTTCCGTATTTAGCTCTTGTTTTATCCAATCCCGGCTAAGGCTTGACCAAATAACCTATTTCAAGCTGGCATTCTCTTTCATGAAACCACTTACTTTATAATGAGGAAGCCTACATAAATTATCAATGTACATGGAGCTGATACTTTGAGTGCTGGACTGAGTCAGAAAGGGAGAAAAGTGTTTACATAATGTGAAAAAATATCATCAGAACATAACATGTATACCTGCCAAATAGTTCTGATAGATTACATACATAATTGTATTAATAAATGAGCACGTACATGTACATGTATACATACACTATTTTGCCAAACAATTCTAGTAAAAAATTCTCTTAATTCTGTTTCAGTTCTCTCTCTTTTTTTTAATATCACTTTATTGTACATGTAACTTGCACATTACATGACCTTGATTTAAATATTTTAAACTTTTCATAAAATTACAAGATGACAATGCATATTTTTGCCATCAAAATGCACACTTGAATGAGTTGAATCATAATAAACACGCTACCTGCTCTCAAGTTACATGCATGAATGAAGGCAATACCCAGTTTCATATTGCATGAGGACAGTCACACAAACATACCCCCTGTTCAGACAAATCACCGAAACTTGATAAAGAAACGTCGTCGTATGAAATTTTCATTGTATAGCCTACGGATTGTTCAGACACATATCTCGACCGATTAGAAAAAACATCGTATAGATACGCAGTTTTCCACTGCGCATGTTGTTATGGTCGCCGCTAGCTGGCCCCCATCACCTTTTGCACGCGCTCACGTTAAGCCCTGCCCAGTTATACCGTTCTATGGTCGCCATACGTTCAGACACCCACGGAAAGGCAATTCGTTATCGAGTTCTAGTTCGAAACGATGCTCTGACCCTAGTTTCGTTATACGATGTTTCGTTAGTCAGCGTTCAAACACATAAATCCATCGTATAGCTATACCGTTTTGGTATAAATTTTTTGTGTCTGAACACCCTGAAATTCTAGGCTATGGGCATTCTCAGTGTAATATATTCACATATAAAGGCACTTATAAAACAGACACAATATATCTCTACTACTCCCCATGGGAGTGTCTAAAAAATATGCCAGTCATATTTTTCACTATTAAAGACTACACATGTAAAGTACCTTTATCTCTATGCACTCAGTCATGACTGGTTTAAAATACTTGCATTTAAATGCCCGCAAAGCTTCCATTTCACTAAATAAACATGACCTTTGGATCTACATTTGTGGAGTAAAATGTGGAAGTTGTTTTCACACAAATATCACAATTCATCTTTTGTTTCCCCCTTTCCCTCTCTCTCTCTCTCTTTCTTTATTTCTTTGTCTTTTTTTTTGGGGGGGGGATATGCCATACATTAAACCCTTCGCAAAAAGACAAGCAGCATCTTCAGAGATAATGGAGAAAATATGAAATTTTGTGTACAAAACATATTGAGAATTGTACTACTAAACCTGCTATTTTGAAGCAACATTGCCAATTTGAGGATTGCCATAGAAAGTAAATTGAGTTTTTCATTTCGTAACTGATTTGGATGGAACTTGTTTTAAATTGCTCCTCTCTATCCTCTCTTTTCATAATAATTAATATTTCCCAAGGGTTTCATTCTCCTTTAAGATACTTTCCTTTCATCTTGAGAAAATAGTGGAATTGTTGTGGTATAGTGGTTTTCACTGGACTTTCAATGAAAAGGTTGAACTTTTGAATGCCTACCCAGCACTAACACCCACTCACTGGCAAGACATGAATCCACATTTGCCACTTCACACCCAGGTGTACATAATGGGCTGCTGAGATATAATCGGGATAATATTACAATTTAAAGCGCTTTGAAACTGGAATGGTGCTATATAAGTAACAGTTACATGTACTATTAAATAGGCCTAGCACAGATAGAATACCAAGTAAGAAAATTTGGAATATATATATAAGAATGTCATGTTTTATAGCACAATCAGAAAGTTCTACTTGGGCTCAGGCCAACAATTATTACTCCCAGTAATATTACAATAGCTACATTCATACAGGACTTGTGGTTTTGAAACTTTAAGTTAACGAAACCACGACTCCTTAACCGCAATGAGGGTTCATACAAGCCCTAAACAACGAGCTGAAACTACAAGCCGAGTGATCGTGGTGGTTAACCACAGAAGTAGATACTACCGATTGTGTGTACAGTACACATACAGATCCTGAGTTTAATTCACGCGAAGGGTAAGACCCGGAAGTTTAACATGAACAGCGAGGTCATCGCAAACTACAAGCTTGTCATGGTAGATGGATTTTGAACAATTATCTAGCCAAGTGCAATGCTCCAATACTTCTATCTACGGAGAGGCCTACCAACTGTTGTTTTTCGAAGTTAAATACATGTCTTGGGATCTATTATCTGCAGCCAGCTTGGGCCTCTAGTCCACTTGACACTCCTTTACAGCCAACAGTGAACCTAGAAAAGTTCTGTCAGCTGAAGTTTTTTTTTTTTTGGGGGGGGGGGGTTTTAATCGTAAGTAGTTGGAGAACATTTTCAGCTCTGTTGCCCCTTGGGCAACCTAATGAAGGATTTGTATAATTATTAATTTGCATATAAACCCAGTGTGTTATTCATCTTATGCAGCATAACCTGTGACACAATGAATGGAGGATATACCAGGGAATTGTAGTGTATCCCAGGTTTCATTGCATAAGACTAACAACACTGTTAGCATCCGGTGCAGCACACACATAGAGCGTAAGTTGTCTTGGGTGGTTTAACATATTGCCTCTCTATGTGACGTTTTTGATTTATTTGGAAAATAATGCAAAATGTTCAAAGTTGCTTTGGGGGCAACAAACTGAAATTGTTCGGAGACAACATGGGATCACAAATCCACAACAAAACTTCAACGGACAGAACTTTTCTAGGTTCATAAAATTTCAGGTCGACTACTCAATGATGTGGGACTCGTGAAATACTAAAATACCAGTGAAAAGGCAAATATGTATACTTATGTTGCAAGCTGAATTGCTGATGAATGAAAATTTGATACTTCATCCTTACATGTACATGTTTGTAAAACAAAATTGATATAAGCATCCCTTAAATACTTGTGTTTACTGCCTGATCGTTTCAAGTCTCACTCTCTGTGAATGTGATTTTGGCTCCATTCATTTTCAGCTGACAGTCAACCTCACAATCTAAAGACAGAAGATGTTTATATCTCTCTCTTTTAGCAATTACCAAAAGGAGGAAATAAGGTTAATATCTACTTTATTGACTATCAGATATTGAAGAAAAACTCTGTTTTTAAACATTTGTCTGTCATTTGGCAGATCCTATAGACTGAACTATTTCAACAAGTTTATGTTTGACCAAAACAAATTTCTTTATGTTTAAAACAGGCTTAATATCTGACTGCTGAGTTTTCAAAGTGTATCTCTAAGAAAAATGTTATCAATTATTAAATTATTATTTCTTTGATTCATTATTTTAGTTTATCATTCAAATTTGAACACGTGACACCAATATTTACTCTAACAATTAAAATCTTAAAGGCAATAGCTAGTTTTGGTAAGCCCTCAAAAGCTTTTCATCAGATTTATTGGACTTTTGTTGATAAATAGCAAGGTATTAGGCATTACAAAGATGATGTGAAAATTTCACATCCTAAAGTGGCATACTAAATAAATGAGAGGCAAAAAATAATTTAGGTGCCAGGTCAGGGAAACTCCCAACAATTTCAGCATGCATTATTACACCAAACATGCGTTCAAAACCTAAACACAGTGACACACATGTCCCTGCAAAGCCTCAAGATTGTGTGAGGAGCCATAGGGGTGGAAAGGTCCGAGCGTAGGGCAGTATATTGCTGTGATCTAGCGTTCCTTACATATATTTACCGGAAAATTCACCGTCCGAAATCATTGATGGAAATCATGGAATACCAAATGGAATACCATATGAGACTATATTTAACAAGTTTCTTTCCAATTAACCTTTTGCTAACAAAACTGTGCATGAGCTTTAATCATTTAGAGGGAGAGGAAAGGCCACATTTTGCTATGCTTGTAAGGAACTTTCAATACTTATTTAACCAAGGTTAATTAATACCTTCACAGATGTTGAGAGAGCTAGCCACACGCCACAGCGCATCATGGATAGGCTGAAGAAATGAAATGTTGATTGCCATGATGAGAGAAAGGGCTATAATGGCAGTACACAGGTTCCAGGGAGAAGTAGGCCATAGACCATTCATGATTAGATTCCTAAAATAAGATGAAGTGAAACAGGAATAACATCAGCACCATTTTGATAAGAAATCTAGAGTAGATGAGTTTCTAAAGGGGACGAATTACTACCTGGGTTTAATAAAAGACAAACAGATCAAAAAAATATTTGAGGAAAATATGACGACTAATAAGAAAGTTATGAATTTCTTAGTGACATGAAAAACTAGGGAAAACAGTATCCACAATTTCTTTTTACGAATATTGTATAGAAAATTCATATTTCCATGATTTTTACAGAATAGTATTTACTCTGTATTAGTGTATAATAATCAGAAAACTTTTTGATCAGTTTCTCTGATTTGTGTGCTTCTATTGAAATCAAGTAATTTCTTGGACAAGACTTTCCCTTTACTTTACTCATTATCATCATCATCATACATGTACCATCATCATCATACATGTACCATCACCATCATCATCAAACCACGACCATCATCATCTTACCATCGTCATCATACCATCATTCTCATCAACATACCATCATCATCATACCATCATCACCATCATCATCACCATCATTACCATCATCATCATCGTCATCATTATCATTAATACAAATAGCCCATTAATTGATGATTTGAAGCTTAGAAAGTTTGTCTGCATGTTCGAGGAAGAAAAAAATATATATCAACATTAATATTTTTTGTAATGCATGTCTTTGATTAAAAATATAATCCATCACAAGCTGGAGCACCACATTTTTAAAGGATCATGATGTAAGCTATTTTCGCTGATAGAATAGTGAATAGAAAATTATATGTTATCAAAAAAATTGTTTGCTCTTGATTGGCAGATCATCAAGTCTATGATGTAGATCTACTTTGTGGTTTATTACAATTTAATTTGTGTTACCAATGTTTATATTCATGGTACAGCTACAGGCAACAGTCAAAATCAGTACATGTACATCATGTCTGCACATGGTTGAAATCTGTTAAAAGATGTAGTATATATTGTAGTATATATATATATATATATATATATATATATATATATATATAACTATATATATATATATATATATATATACATATATATATATATATGTAGTATACATTATAGTATATACTATCCCTATAAATGTTTGCCAACAATGTTAAAGGTTTTTGTTTTTTTTCTTAAGGCAAAGCTATTCTCATTATAGTATATACTAATCCCTATAAATGTTTGCCAACAATGTATTACTTATTAGTTTTGTTGAAGATTGGAGTTGCAATTGCACAGTTATGTACATGTACCATGCCTCCTCGATCAGCCTTCATTAATATGTGAGTTTATCACAAAATATATATTCATCGCTTATCAGTGGATAGTATGCATAGTTACACACCGGGTTCGGAATAGATTCCTGACTGACGTCCGCTTGTATCTCTCGAATCTACTTTCCCAGGTATTCTCCCTAGTGCTGGAGAAATAGTCAACCCTCGGCTCGGTCTCATCTGCAGCACTTCTTGCTTCGGCCATGATTCGTTGGTCAGTGATCACAGCCCTTGTTGTAATCAACAATGTCCAAGTCCAACGTTAAAAGACTTAAGCTTAATCGGATCGGAAGAAGACAATATTGCGGTCTATATTGTTTTCACAGAAAATAACACGACCGCATACCGCCAAAGCACTCCCAGCACTAGCTCAGCCAGCCAGGTCAGCTGTACATGCACGCACGTCGATCTTCGACTTCTTCGAATTCACCAGGCTAGGCAATCCAAAATGTAAAATCGAAATGATTGCTACACGTAGACTGTAGTATTATATTGAGAGGTCCAATCCATAGGAGTTCTGAGGGGCTAACACATGTTGTTTGGCTTAGTAACAGTCCAGTTAGTTAGAGTAAAATGGACAATAGATTTTCAATCGCTGGGAAGACCATGCTGACCGGATGAATGGCCGCGCCCATCTTTGTAGTCTAAATCGCAGACCATGTTGCGCGGCCTTATAGCTTAGTTTACAGACCATGTAGCTATGGAAGGGGGTGTGTCGGGGGTGTGAGGTGAGGTAAACAACAGTGAGCAGCTAGCTATGGCAGTTCCTGATCCAATGCGCGAGGCATGCCCTGAACATTGACAATTTTAAAAGGAAATTAGGCAAGGAACCCCTTGTTAATATGACCTAAAACCCTGAATCAAGCACACTTATCAAGTTTGAATTGGAATACAGGTGTATATGGGCTAGCTAATGATTGCTGTTTTTGTTCGCAGCGATTTTGGGTGAGCGTTTACTGATGCCTATAGCCTATAGCCTTCATATAGTTATGGAACAATGTTTGGATTGAGCAATGTTAGGCATATACCAATTATAGTCCTATCGTATACTGAAATTATTTTGTTGTAGGCCAAATTATGTGCATTGAAAACAGTTTTAAGATATTATGAAAACTGTTCTGTCATTTCTATTTTTGTGGCATATTCTGACCATAATTTCAGTGGACTGTTGTAGATTTCACTTGTATTTACAATTACAGTTGACTCATCAACTTCAAATCCAGTCAAATAACTATAAGATCAAACAAGCAGAAAATTTTTGGCCAATGTAAACGTTCACTGCTTCATTTCTTCAGTTTCTCAACTAATTTCGGAGAGAGCACAGTAATATTTTTAAAATTGTACATTATTTGCCAAATACCTTTACCCCACTCCTCTCTCTCCCAGCATCCCTCTCTCCCTCTAGATCTCACTCTCTCTCTCTCTCTCTTATTCTCTCATTCGCTCGCTCTCTTTCTCTCTCTCTGTTTCTCTCTGCGTCATATAAGTCTTTATTTTCTCCCTATATAATCCCATATTTCTTTTTTTTTTTAATACTGCAGTGTAAAATATGGTGTACTCTACACAATAAATAGTAATTTTCTCCAGTTATTGAATATGGAATGGTGGCTATACGCGGACTTTTTGTTTTGACTTGTTCAAACGTGCTTTACGTTCCTTTTTTTTTTTTTTTTTTTTTAATTGATGCCTTAGCTACCACATGAGGCGACTGGGGAGAGGACAAGTGCCTTCGGAAATTCATTATCATTTCCGTAACTTTACTGGCACTAGCGACTAGCGTATTTAAACAAGTTGGCAGTTTGCCCCCCCCCCCCCCCAAGTAAAGTGAGGGGAGTATAGCACGGTAAATAATCACCAAATAACTGCTAATACCTCATTAATTAAATCAAAAATTCTCTGATCGGCCGCACTACGACCTCGCTTTTGAGCATAGCATATTATGAAGCTCTATTTTAAAAGAAATGAAGAGGAGAGAGAAACGGGGCCGGTTCACAGAAACCCCGGCAGACAGAGAAACTTTGAAACGCCGTTCTTCGAATGCATTCCGCAAATGAGACCCCACTTAAAATGCAAATAAGTAGATTATGCATGAATGCTTTTATTTATCTGAAAATGCACGTGCCCCAAAACTGTAATTAAAAAGGAAATAATTATTAAAGCCCAAATTTTTGCTCGCTCGCTAAAGACTAAAATACGGCTGCAGGTATACTCCATGGGAAATATTCAACAAAAAGTATCGAAAATAAAAATCATAAATTTAAAGTAAGAAGAGATGAGAAAAGGGACCTCCACCCCCCCCCCCCCTCCGGTCCTTGCGAATTAGGGATCAAAAAATGAATTTCTCACATGGGTCCCCATCGGCTCGGATGTTTTGCTCCCCCTCCCCCACTCTCCCCGCCACTGGTCTGTAGTGCTATAAAAAATATTGTTGGGTCGTAGGCCTACTTATAGCTTCCTCTTATGACAGACACCTCAATTTCATGATTTAACTGTACGTTTTTGTGCAAATATTAGTGGCTGTTCTATATTCTGGATATATAATGAGATTTGACTGTTTGTTATACAGATGATGAAAATTTTCAATATGATAGGGCATATTACGATGTAATGCAGCGGCGGCGGGGGGGGGGGGAGGGCTTGCGGGAAGGGACGCATTAGTCCTATTTAGGATACATCCCCTAGTGAATAAGTGGGAAGGCCCCCCCCCCCTCCCCCAACGAAATCATAACAGAGATCTGAGATTGCCAGTGTGACGGTGCTCTGGTATTCAAAGTGTAGTTTTCCTCCATCTGTTGTTGCGACCCCCCCCCCCCCCAAGGTCAGTATTAAAAGTGATTAGAGTATATTATTTACAGTAAAACAAAATGCAGATTTTTATTCTGGGCAGTATGAGTGGGAAGGGGCTTCATTTTCATGCGGCCCCACTGCCCCCACCGCCGTTGGCTACTAGCGAATCTGAGTCCAGGCTTTCCTCCTTTACATGGCATTCCAACCTTTGTAATAATTTGATTTGTGTGAAAGCAAAAAAAAAAAAAAAAAAAAAAAAAATCAGAGGAGCAGATTGATGAAAGTTTGAAAAAAATCGGACATGATAAGAAACTTGTGATGTTTTTAAGTTGTAATCACTATGGGAACTTCAAATTGGGCGAACGGTCACTTTCCTATTCGCTCCAACACACAAAATGACTAAAATGTCAATTTTTCAAAATGTATAACTTTGTAGGATCTTTTTCTTATTGGAGGACCTATAAAAATGTGCTGTAATATTGAGTAATGCCCCGAGGGAAAGGGCGTAACCGGAGAAAACTGGAATTTAATGATATTTTGATGTATACGACAAAATGGAAGAGTTGACCGTGAATACATCACAATCTATTCACCAAATTGCCAATTTGAGATTCCCATAGATGTAGTGATCTCATTTTCTAAACATTTATAACTTTCTTATCTTTGTCCGTTTCAAACTTTCACCATTCTGTTTCGCTTATTTTTCTGACTTCAAAAAAATCAGCTTTCTACAAAGGTTGGTTGCCCTTTTTAAATGTCTTGTTTTTTTCCACAATTGTTTGGTTATTTGATAATCATACAGGCATTTTTATGGTGAATATGTAGATAGCTGTTTTGGAAAAAATGACAACAATAATACACTAGGTTTATAAAGTTATATTTTTTTTCAATATGGACCGTCCTCCTCCGGAGTTAAAGAAAAAATGGTAAGGGGTTACAAATTTTTCATTTCGTTTTGTGTGTTGTTGGCAAGTTAATGACAAAATACCCTTGCCAAAACCCAAAAGTTTTCATTATTATTTCGGTCACGCAGGGGCGGCAGAGCGTCTTTCAAAGTGGGGGCACCAACAAAAAAAGGGGGCACCTACCTACAAAGGGTGAAAAGAAGGCGGAAAATACCACTTTGAGTCATTTTTATCATACCGCTACAATATGATTAATGCACTATCGAGGATCATTTTCAACACATTACTGTTTCTATTTTAACATGGTTCCAGATAAAAACTACTTTTGCATTTTGTGTAATGGTCTGATTATTCATTTGCGAGCGAGCGAAGCGAGCGAGCAAAAAATTTAAGATTGTTTTCTAACGCTGAAGGCTATGGTATTTAATTATACACAGCGATTTCCCTAATATGATAAGAAGATTATATAGTAAATGCGAGCGAGCGTGGCGAGCAAGCTTTGGAAAAATTTTAGAAAATCTTATTTTTTTTTCCTCATTCCTTTTATGATTTAGGGGCAATGATTGATATTGTATAATCTAGGGCATTGTGCCCCTCTTGCCACCTACTCCACTGCCTCACTTTGTGCTGATATCAGTTGGGGAATCTATTACATTATGAAGCCTCTCTGATTAATTGGAGCTAGATATATGGCTCTTTTGTGGACTTTAGGGCACAGTTTGTAAGCGACATCGGGATATATAGGTAAAAAGGGGCACTCAGTGTCAAAAGACAAAAGGGGCACTTATCAAAGGGGAAAATGATACCATTAGAAAGGAAAAGGGGCACTGATCAGAAGTAAAAGGGGGCACTTAAAAAGGTGAACTTATCAGGGGTGAAAAAGTGTACTGATCAGAAGGGAAAATTGCACTGTTAGAACGGAAAATGGGCACTAATCAGACGAAAACAGGAGCACTTACCGGATTTCAAGAGGGGCACTCATGTAAGAGGTTAAAAGGGCCACTTATCAGAAGGTGAAAAGGGCACTTGATACAAAGAACACGATAAAAACTACTTTCGAAAAATAAACTCAAGACAATTTCAATAGCCCTGTCTATCACCTTTAGAAATGTGCGAACATTACAATGGCGTATTACGTAATCCGAACAAGATTTCTATGGGCAGTACAATAGGCCTTTGAAATTGCCCTTGGGTTTATTTTTCGAAAGTAGTTTTTATCGTGTTAAAGAAAAAAAAGGGCACTATACGAAGAAAAAGGGGCACTTATCAGCTATGAAAAGGGGCACATTTCATAGATAAAAAGGGGCACTTTTGGGGTACTTGAAAAAGTGGGGGCACTGTGCCCCCCCCCCCCCCAGGTGCGCCGCCTCTGCGGTCACGATTAACTACTGCTACTGACACATCGAATACTGTCAAGTACTGTTTATCAAGTATCTCTTGGCCTATAGAAAATGTGCAAACTTTAGACGAAAGATGGCGACCTTTTAAAACTCATTGGCATCGGACCCATGGACCGTCTGTAGAAAGACAGTGCATGCATGGGTAGCTACAGGGGAGGGGGGAAGGGATGAGAAGAGAATCAGGCCCGTAACTAGGGGGGGGGCGGTTCATTGGGTTAGAACGAACCCCCCCCCCCCCCCCCCCCGCGAGGGGAGAGATGATGGAAAGGGAAAATAAGAATATCGGTTTTCCGTCTATTTTAATAAATTTTATTTCGATTTTGTCCCTGCAACGAGGGGGGGGGGGGGGGGGGGAGGGTGTTCAGAGGGTTCGAAGACCCCCCCCCCCCCCCCAGCTGCATGGCGAGCAGAAATCTGCTTGAACAACGACAAAAAGAATCATAAGGCGAAAAAAAAAATCTCCAAAGTGACATCAGAATAGTGATGTTTAGGTTAAAAACTGTACTTTTCCATACCAACTGGCTTATAGATAGGGGAGAGGTGCACAAGGGGGTCACGTGAAAGGGGAGAGAGGAAGGACAGTGGAAAATAATGTGAGATAATAGGGTTTCCAGTCAATTTGAACACTTTTTTATTTGCTTTTGTCCTGCAACTTCATAATATTGCATATTCATTTAAATAGGCTTAGTCAATTTACGTCTTTGGCCATTCATTTTCGGAATTTATTTTTCATTTTGCTTTCGATTTTTGCAGCGGATTGCCAGATCGGACGAATTCGAATGAAATCTGACGAAAATGAATGATTGATTGATTGATTTTTTTCGCCAAGCCTCCAACGTACAACAATAAAAAAGAATATCAGATCAAAATTAAGTAAGCTTGAACAGGATAACCCAGGAAAACTCGAGAGCTTATGGAGATATGTTGAAGTTGATTGACCATTGAACCTGTTGAATGACATTTTAATTATTAAACTATCTTTGACATCTGACATTTGGATGATTATTGATTCCTATCAGCCTATATAGAACGAAATTGAAGTGCTCAATGATGCATTTTGATCTTTGCAAAGTATTAGATTGGACAGGAAATCCTGACATTATACAAGGAAATAGATTGCTTAAAACACCATACAAAGATAACGTGGGAAAATAAGCAGTGATAAGCATGAAATCTGCGGTAATGGGACATGACAGTGAAATGAAACTACATGTATACTGTAAAAGAGATAGAGAGGACACAGTCTATATAGTCATTCAGCCCTTATGGCCCTCTAATACATGAAAACAGCCTGTTCAACCGGAGTACCATGAGAGTATTTTATAAAACATCGACTTCTTGGAAACTATAATCAGAAATAACAAGATACCCCAATCCGGGGGGGGGGGGGCACTCAATATATAGTAGACCCCCATTTTTACAGGCTCAAATTTCCGTTCCCAAAGCATAGCATTTTTTTCTTGTTGAAAAAAAGAAGAGAGAAACCCGTTCCAAAGCACCGCCTTTTTTTCATTCCGTCGTTCAGGCCGTCATGGCCCGCCCTGCCCGTTTCGAAGAATATCATTTTTGGTGAAAAGTTGAAAACGAGTTACATTCCAGGTTCTTAATTCCTCCGGACTTTCCCCATTGCTTCCAATCCGGTTCCAATCCATCCCAGGGAATTCAGTTTTCATTCAAGACATGCTGAGCGCATGCATGCGAATTAACCCCGCTTATTATGAATACAGTTAGCTAATGGGAGCTTGTGGGAACCAGTTCCGTATAGCATCATATTGTAATCCAGTTCCAAAGACCCCCTTTTTCCAAAATGTTAGTAGTTCCGAAGACCATCCTTTTCATGATACGCTAGTTCCGAAGCCCCCCCCCTTTTTTTGTCTTGCCAGCGGCACATACCTACTACTTTTGGGGTTGAGTGCCCCCCCCCCCCCCCCCAGGCCCCAATATACTTTTGGGGTGTTTTGGAAATAACATTTGGGAGATAGTAAAGTGCGTTTTCCGTCGCTCGCTTCGCTCACTCACAAAACTTTGAAACGAGATAGTTTCAGGCAGCGAGGATCATGAATATTTCCATATAGTATGTTGTTGTAACATGTGCATGAATACTCAATGTTATGACAGTTTTTGGGCACGTCACTGCCTTATCGCCATGGCGCCCATATATTAGGGTTACCTTACTTTCTATATTGAAATGAACAACAACAAATTAAAGTGCATTTTTTTCTTCGCTGGCAAATCTAAAAAATGAGATAGTTTTAGGCAGCGAGGTCCATGAATATTTCCATAGGATGATATTGCAATATTCAGACACGTCGCTGCCCTATCGCCAGGGCACCCGAATACTAATTGTTAGGTCCACTTTCTATATTGAAATGAGCAAGGCAGCAAAGTAAAGTGCATTTTTCCTAGCTCGCTTCGCTCGCTCGCAAACCTTATAAACGAGATAGTTTCATGCAGTGAGGTCCATGAATATTCAATGTTATGACAATTTTCGGGCACGTCATGCCCTATCGCCATGGCGCCCAGATATTAGGGTTACCTTTCTATATAAAAAAAAAACAACCAACAGCAAAGTGACACCCCCCCCCCCCGTTCGCTCCACTTCCTAAAAAACTTTAGTAATATGAATGATTCCAGGCAATAAGATGACTTGAGATATAGCTTAATATTTCACCTATTGGTGACTAATATAATAAAATTTTGCCAATTAAAAGTACATTTTTATTTTTCTCTCGCTCGCTTTGCTCGCTCGCAGTATTTGGAATCATATACAGTGGTAGTATAGTATATGTCAGGCTTCACATTTGACTCACCCCCTGTCAAATAATTTTAACTACGCTCGTGCCCATACCCTTGGAGGGGTATGGGCACGACGTATCAGGAGCGTATCCAGGATTTTGTAAAAGAGGGGGCACCATGAGAGCCGGAAAAGTACACAACATAGGTATGCCAGTTAGGTTTCAAAGGGGGGGGGGGGGGGCCGCGGCCGATTCGGCTTCCCCCTGGATATGCCCCTGCGTCTGGACCACCTCTTGCACCCTTCCCCTAATCAGTAGCCTTGTAAAATTGCATTTCGTTTTCCAAGTTAGACCGGTGCCCCTCAATAGACTCACGCTACGCCACTGTACAGATAATAATAAATATACAAATTATTAATGTTTACATGGAAATTTACGTGGACCTTAAACATTTCGACTGACCAAACGTACGATTATATGGTTTCGTTTTAGTCAGGTTTATTGTCTTTTGAGCATAATGAAAACCATTTTTTTACCCGATCAGGTTGCCGAATGAAACTTCTAACCAATCAGCGATCAAAACGCCTTGCCATGGCATCTGCAACTGTACAAATTGGACCAAAGTCAAGGTCAGTGGGGGATCTTTGGAGGAAAAACGAAAGATATAATGTTGTTTGTTCTTTTAGAATTATTGATATTTTTTATATCCGTCATCATTGCAGATTTCGCTTTTGAATTTCTTTTAAATTTTCATCAAAAATCTTGCGTTGCGGCACGTACTGGTTAAACTCATTCACATTTCCTTTTGAATTTCCAGTCGTGAAAAACTATAAAAGGTGATTTTACGTCAGTTTTTCATTATTTCGATAGGCATAATCCACGGTTAAAAACGTGCATTATTTTAAAGATTTCTTCTTTATATCTTTTCTATATAACGCGACATCTTACCATATTTTTTCAACGTTTCAGAACTGTTTTGTATTTTGTTATGATTTAACACTATACAAGTATGATTCCTTTCTTTCTTTCTTTTTTTTTTTTTTTTAAAGATTTTGCCTGTAGTTTTCATGACAATAGGCCTACTGCCGGCAGGGGCCGCGGAGCGTTTTTGAAAGTGGGGGGGGGGGGGGCTGATCTGTTTTCACTCATTAAAGGGCAATCCAACCTTGGTAATAAGATGATTTGTGTGAAAGCAGAAAAATAAGAAAAACAAGATGGTGAAAGTTTGAAAGAAATCGGACAAGGATTAAGAAAGTTATGGATGTTTGAAAAATGAGATCACTACATCTATGCGAATTTCAAATTGGCAATTTGGTGAGTCAATTGTGACATTTTTGTGGACAACTCTTCCATTTGTCCGTACACAAAAATATCATTAATTTGCGGTTTTCTTCGAGGCGCTTTTACCCTCGGGGCAGTACTCAAATTATATTGGAGATAGCATATTGTTATAGGTCCTCATGAGCGAAAAGATCCTACTGAGTAATGCATTTTGAAAAAAAGTGACATTTTAGTCATTCTGTGTGTTAGAGCGAATGGGGGAGTTGTCCACAGCTACATCACACTGACATTACCTATTTGGCCAATTTGAAATTCCCATATGCATAGTGATTACAACTTTTAAAAATTCATAACTTTCTTATTGCTTGTCCGATTTCGTTCAAACTTTCACCAATCTGCTTCTCTGAATTTTCCTCTTTCTTTCAAAGCAACTTGCTATTAAGGTTTGATTTCCCTTTCATGACAATTTTCAAGCCTTTTTTCCGAGGTTTTTTTTTTAACGTGTCTACTCAAGAAACTTTGGGGGCTGCAGCCAACCCCCCCCCCCCCCCCCCCCCCCCCCCCCCCCCCCCCCCGGTTCCGCGGCCCATGATGGTATCTATCATAGCTAGCTCATAGTTCTGAAGAGCCACTTGTTCTGGACCCGGAAGCACCTCAATGACCTCCAGCCGTGACATCATTGTGTGCATGCATATGTGCATTGCATGCACTGTACTAGTATACTGCTTATATATATGCTTGACGTGTTCAATTCAGCGTAGATCAGACCAAGCTGAATTTGGGAAGCGCAAGCATACGCCGTCCAGAAACATACCCAGCTTGGAAGGGAAAGTTGGAAAACGGAATCAACATGGTTTGTGGAGGGTTTTCATGTAGTAAAAATGCGCTCATTGCGCTGAACAGTTTATACATTGTAAGTATAAGTGCCCGTTTAATTCTCTGTAAGTGTAAGTACCCGTCATGCCCGTCCTTGCCATTTATTGGTAAAGACTCTAGTCTAGATCTATTTCTATTTGGTAACTTTTCTGTAGGCCTAGTGTAAGTTTGTCATTTTAATTTTTAAATTTAATGTGTTAATTGCATTTTTCATTTCAGAAATGAATCAATGAGAATCAGTTCAACTAGGCAAGGCCAAGGGGGGGGGGGGTAGTAAAGATAAATGGGGTCAAATAAACAAATTAAATGGATGGTATTCTGAAAACTATGTCGTCTTACTCTTATTAATATATTTTCAATTTTCATGAAGGTGAGGTGACATGACGTGAGTGGATCCGGGCTAACTCGGCACTAGGGCGAACTCGGCCGAGTGAGTACACAGAGTTGAAGTGATCGCAAACACTGGTGTTGAATTTTGCATTAATTACACATTTCAAAACACTTAAATTCAAAATTATTTGATGTCAATGTGTAAAATGAATAGCAAAGAAGTTATGTTGAAAATTTCAAGAAGTAAAATTATTCAAAAAATGAAATTTAAGGCTTAAAATCGGTATGGTGCAAAGCGGGGACTTCAACTCTTGAAACATAGTTACCATGCAGTGCCGAGTTCGCCCTAGTGCCGAGTTAGCCCTACCCCACGTGAGTGATGATATACGATAGATTGTTCAAATTGTGGCACTCATCCAATGCACTAGATTATGATTGTGGCACCATGCATGGGCATTCAGCTCAAGTCTCAAGCGGCATGCTTTCACAATTCATGATCATCGTTATCTCATCACCATGATAATCGTTACTTGAAGTTGTACGAACTCTGTGGCTTATCAATCTGGTACTGGCCACAGAGTTGTATGGCTAGAGTGCCCAAGTCTGCGCAGTGCCCATGTCTGCGTACACCTGTAACTGATAAAATTCTGATAAAACAAAACATGCAAACATTTCATATTTATTATAGCAATTGGTATTCATGCAAAAAACGAGTCAAAATGATGAAAAAGGGACTTATTTCAGATGTTTTATTCACAAGCCTTAAAAAGTTTCACTTCAAAACTCCCGAACTGCATGTAAAATGAATGAGTGCGCATGCGCAGACATGGGCACCATTGTTTTTTGAACGTCACAAATGACACGGCCGCCGTTTCTTGTTAAAATGACATTGTTCTTGCTCTAATTTTTATGAGATTTTTTGCACTCTTAGTCTTTAGAATATCAGGAATAACAGAAAATTAAGCATTAGATGAATATTGGGGAAATTCTAATTCATTTTCAGGTCAAATCTTAAGTGCGCAGACATAGGGCTCCCCATCATACCGCCTATGCCATTGAATGCTAATGGAGGAGAGGGTATACACAGAAATACTATGCCTCATAATCTATACATAATGTATGGGAATTGGCCGAATAGGTAATGTCACTGTGATGTAGTGGTGGACAACTCCCCCATTTGCACCAACACACGAAATGACTAAAATGTCATTTTTTCTTTCATGAGGACATATAACAATAATTTTTGTAGAACCGAAATTGAATCCTTATAATCCCGTATCACTTCTCCCAAATTGGAAAAACAAAGTTGACCTAATTGCAAAATGGCTAATTGTAAATAGAGGTCCAGGAGATATTCATTCGATCTTGCTGTTATGCACACAATTCCCGTCTTTGTCTTGCTGATTCGATGTTAGCTTGACATGTAGACTAAATATTTTTACCCTGCACAATTTTAAGATTTGCGTAACATTAGAACTCGATACAAAGCAATAAACAGTGCTGTGCCACTAACAACTACTCTGCAAGCGTGCTGTGTGCATAAGACACTCGTGTAATTTAACCACTCCACGCTGCATGGAATGTGCAAATCACTTCTTCTGCACTTGCTCTAGTATTGTTTGTAGAGGTTTTGTACGAAAATTGCTGGAGTAAAAAACATTTCAATGTACATGTAGAGCTGACCTCTAATCAGCATTATAAAGATGTATTTTTTTATGCATGTCCATGGTGAGTGTGGAAAACTATTCAATATTGTTACAAATGAGACATTTTCTACTTTTTAAACAATATTTTTGGGGAAAAATTGAGGTTCGGTTTTGGCTATGCAGTAAGAATTCATTTACAAGTGTGAGAAAAGATCTGGAATGGATGACAGATGACATGGAAACTCATCTGCAGACTTCTGCATAATTCCAGTACTCCTAGTAGTAATAAAGGTAATAAAAAGATGTTTTTGAAGTTTAATTTTGTTAATTGATATTTTATTCCCCATGCAGATTGTGGCACTCATTCTCATTATAGTGCCATCACTAGCCAAATCTGGATCGTACGTGTCCAGTCTTTACATCATTGGTGGTATCATAGCCTGTGGTATCTTCCTTTTCATAGTAGCAGTAGCAGGTTTGATTGGAGCTATCAAACATCATCAAGTCTGCCTCTTCTTTGTATCCTTTAACTATGATTTTGTTGAGTGCTGATAGTGGTGTTGGAATAAATAACACTACACGTGAATTTTCATTGCTTTGGAAAATGCCCAAGAAATGTTGGGAAATGAAAATTTAGACGTCGAACTCAACTTCCGGTTGCTGGCAGCGACGCTCACTCAAGTCCAAGTTTCTTCCAAACGCGAGACGATATTTCCTATTTTTTAGCAAATCTGTAAGTGTCAAGTGAAAATTGCAGTGAAATGATATTTGAAAATTTACAATGATTCTTGCTTTTTTATCGTACACCTCAAAGAAAACATTCAAGCCACAGTGCGCATGGCCGCATGCGCTAATACAAGCAAAGGAGCGCCACAAAATACGAGATGTAGTAGGATCACAAGGACTATAAAAACAACAACAATAATATCTCAGAGACAGTTACCGGTATATCACAGGATTACTGTGATTATTTTTACTTTTTTAAAACAATTTTACCAAAAAAATCTTTGCTCTCATTTATCGGATCCGAAATAGCTAGCCACAATGCGCAAACACAGAGCCCCTCACAGCAAGTATCTAGCTAGCCAGCTGTGTACCTCACCGGGGACTAGGACATGTCCAACAACTCTGCTTGTGGCTACGTATTTCTATGAATGCAGGTGACACATGCAGCCCTTGTAATTCTTGCGCGGGATTCTTGCAGATGTCTTACAGAGTCGTAACATATCGCATATCAGATGCACGGTACCTGTACGGGGCTGTACATTCACCTCAATAGTTCTTGTAGGTAAAGAGGGGGATGTTTATGAGGAGGGTGCAAGCAAGACATGCAAGGGGAGATGCAGAGAGGTGCCCGGCTGGTTGTGACCATGCCAAATGAAGGATGTACATGTATGAATCGCAGGAGTTGGTCCACAACCGATTTGCAGCTGCAGACATGCATATGTAAAACATGCACTATAGTTGTAACCATAGCATTAGATAACATCAATTTCTGACCCTGGTTGTATTAGTCTTTGCTCTAATAATAAACACAACAACAAAAGTAACTCCCCCCTTAATTGAAATGGCGTAACTTTTTAACCAAAAGGTTTTGAGCAAAATAACTTGGCAGGAGTATTCCCACACTTATTGACTAACTTTTCTGTGAAAATGACATTGATCCATTGAGTCATGCATGAGTGGGCAAACATTCAAGGCAAAATTGTCACTTTTCAAAAGTCACAAGGGTCATTTTGGGGATTCTGTGAAACAAGATTTTAGCAAATTCTTTTTCTGGTGCATATTTATGTGTTGTTGTCACTTGACCCCCTGACACCTATCCTGACACTTTTCTCATTATTATGGTTGGGTGAGCAAAAAAAGAAAAAAAGAAAACCAACTCCCCTGAATTTGAAATTGCAAAATCCATTCAGCTTATTGAAAAAAATATAACTCCAGATATTTTTACCAAAATGTATCATCACAAGTTATGTGAACATAAGAGGTTGTCATCGTGTCATAGTTGAGTGAGCACACTTTAAAAATTGTGCAAGAAATGCTAAAATGTACTGTTAATACAGCATAAAAAATTACCCTTGTGGCTTTTGAAAAATTACATTTTTGCCTTTAATGTTTGCCCACTTACGCATGACTTGATGGATCAATCTCATTTTTACAGGGAAGGTAGTCAATAAGTGTAAGAACACTCTTGCCAATTTATTTTGCTCACAACCTTTTCATTAGGAAGTTGCCGCAATTTCATTAAGGGGGGAGTTACTTTTTTTTGTTGTGTTTATATACTCTAGTTTTATTCCAGATAAGTTACTTACCTTGACCATATCCAATCAGTACATGCTGGTCCTCTTCTTGGTCTTCCTAATTCAGTTCTCTGTATCCATAGCAGCCCTGGCTTGTGGCAAGGACCAGAGGGAAAAGCTAGTCAGACTTTCATGGGAACACTCAAGTAACTCCACAAAAACAGACATTCAGAATACCTTCTGCTGCTGTGGCTTTGATAAAAATGATACCAGTCACCCTACCTGTCCAAAGAATGAAGATGTGAGTAAAGGACACCAGGGCATCATTCCAGGAAATCATCGTAATTGTGTGTTTACCAAAATCCCATGGAAATGCATGTATTGAAATTGAAACGTGTGTCAATGTTGGCAAATGTGTACTTAGGACAGTTTCATGAAATGGTACCCAGAGTTCTAACCAGTGCATAACAGCCTTGGTGCTAAATACCAAGGATGGGGGACTTCAACAATAACGGCAAAATATCCCTGACATAGGTAGAAGGGGACAGGGTAACGAGAAGCACAGTGAATCTCCCAGTGCATCCTTTTATTGTGCTGATGTCTTTGAATGTGTACTGGCAAATTCCGTAGAGGTAGAGCAAGTGATGGCAAGCAAGCTCTTGTTTTTGTTCTATTTTTTTTAACAGAAATGCACAGGACAATTTTGCCAGGAGAAGATGGATGAAGGCTACGCACAAGGATTAAAAATATCAGGAGCAGTAGGACTGTTCTTCAGTTTAACAGAGGTGAGTTTGTATGCAATCAAAAAAATATGTGAAAATACATTGTCAGAGTGTCTTTTATTATCACATGTACATTGTAGAGCTAATAGAGATGTTGTAGTTCAGTGGTTTTCAACATCTGACTGGAAATACGAAGGTACTAGGTAAGGTTATATGGCCATTATGGGTTTATGAATAAGGCTGTTAAAGTAAAGCAAGAATTACGATTCTAGGAAACATGTACGGGTATGCTTTTTTTTCCATAGTTATTATTTGATAGTGAAGTTTTACAAAATCAGAAATTTGATGGGACTGTGTCTCATGATTTGGATATTGTATGATGTATATGCTTGGAATTTGAATTGTAGGTAGTCGAGTCTCGGATTGTCTCGGTCTGTGAGAATAAGCCAGTCATATTGATCATGAAGCCAAAGCCTTTCTTGAAAGTGGGTTATGTATTTATAGGGATTCTCCTGTGGATCTTACAGCAGTACCTAATCAACCTAGTGCAAAGATGGAAATCACATAGATAGGGTTGTCACCAGGGACTTTTTAGTGGTGGAAATTTTATCGCCCGACACCTTGCCACGGGGGTTCAGGGGGACAAAAACTAGTCGGTTTTCAGGGCTTATAAGTTATAGTTAAACAGTAAAAATATCATGTATCTACACAGTACACACTGTACTGTAGCTGCAGCATTAAGCATTGTAACTACTATACTAGTATTTGGTTTACTTTGTACATATACCTGCTGTGAGTGCTCTCAGATTGCTCTCTTAAACCACAGTTGCATGTTCGTAGGTATTTTTTCTTTGTCAGTGGGGAAATTAGTGCCGGGCGGGCGGGTGTGATGTTGCATTGAGTGCCGGTTGGAAATTTCGAGTGGTGGAAGGTTCCGACCGGCACCGACCACCATAGTGACAACGCAGCCGCTGCACATACAGATTTGAAATTTATTCTGGATACCATTCCTTGCGCATGTAATTGTACAGTTTTCTTTTCAGTGATATTTTATGAAATTTTACACATTGTGATATTCACATGATATACACCTGTACTACGTCTGTATTATACATTGTTTTTTTAAATCACACATATCCATCATTATTTAATACATAGACATGTATGTATTTACCTGAAAAAAAATCATTCAACAATATAATTGTACATCATCTACATGTATGCCCATGCCTGTATTCCATTAACATGCACATTATATACATTCCAACTTCCAAGTCAGTCAAAAGAAGTTTAAAAAAATAAAATACATACTTGTTAAATGCTTTTAATGATACATCAATAAGCCTTCAACTGAGCAAAGATACTTATTTTTCAAATTTTCAAAAATGATTTTTTGTAAAGATATTTTTATATCTTATTGAGATTATTTGCACAAACAGTTGCTCTTGTTATTATTATATTTTTTGCTTTGTTAGTTCCAATTTCTCCTATTGATATGAGATAGGCATGTCCGTGACGGTCTACGATATGAAAATGATGATGTGCTTGGCCTGTGAACAAAGTGGTGCAAATTATTTCACGTTTACTTATGGAAGAGCTCAACAGCAGCAATCAAAGTGGACCGTCAGGCAGCTGAAATTAGTTGAATTTAAAGACCTTTTTTTTTATGTCTGATATTGTTAAACCATTTTGCAATATGAAAATTTCACCTGTTGTAGACGATGACAATTTCCATTTTGGAAAGAAACTTACGCAAATTGCAAAATTTCACTGTTGTGTTACAGTTGTAGTTGTGATTTAATTATTTAATGGTGTGAAACTTTTGTGAATCTGAAGTTCTGAACCACTTGCGAAAATTTCTGGTATTGCAGTATTGTGTCAAGTAATAAAAATGTTTTGTTAATGTGGAGCTCAGCATATACTGTACATTAACCCTTTAAGGACAGGAATTATTTAAGGGCTAAATTGATCACATTTTGTTCTTCAAATTGGCAACAATAATATTTTTCTTTTAATAGTATGTGGTTCTAATAAAATGTAATGTCTTTGAAAACAACATACATGGTTAAAACCTTTATCGAAAAGGTGAAAAAGTTGCCAATTTTGACCAAAAACCAATGATTATGAACCTCTCAAAGTGTTGCCAATTTAAAGATTTTAAAGCTTATTCTTGTTTTTAAAATTCCTGGCATCAAATGCAATTTGGTCATGCAACAAAAATGGACATAGTTTATGCAGAAATTTTTGCTCTTTCTACTCATGCATCTGGTATGTTTTTTAGAGCTCTGAATCAAAAGTTCTTGAGCCAAACCACAAAATGTGGTCAATTGTCTCGAAAGGGTTAAGGGGTGTATTATTTCTTGCGTTTATTAATTTGCTCTTCTCTTTTCACCATTTCATTTCATTTCGATTCTGTCAATCCTGTGCTACAACTTCTAACATATTTTGTTTCATTCCCTTCTTTGATTCCACACCCCTGTCTTTCTTTGCTGGGCTTTTTATCCCTGTCTCCTACTTAATGTCCTCCTCCTCCTTTGGATCCATATTTGCCTTCCCTTTCCTCCCCTTTGACCCATTCCTTTTTTTCCCCATAACTTCCTCATCACACATGTAATACATGCATCCATGACTTGAAACATTTGTTGGATTATTTACATGTTTTGTAACAATGTGCATTGTCTCTTTTTTCCTTGAAACAAAATAATTGGACATGTTAAATACATGGTGGAATGAAACTGCACACAATGGCGTACTTGATTTTAATGACATTTATTACAATCTGTCATCATCATGGACTGTATAAATGGAATTCTCAACCCTTAATCTCAAAAAATGCTGCTCATCATGTATTTTATCTATGCTTATGCATGCATCATTTGTCAAATTACAATGTTTTTGCTCACTCACTCTGTCATTTCTACGTACTCAAACATCAACTGCTCCAAACATTTTCTTTTCACTTTTTAATGTGCTTCAATCATTGGTCTGCATATACATCATAAAATCTACAATCTGCTATCAACTTTCTGTGAATGCTTTGCTGCTACATGATCTTGTAAAAATGCTGCAAATTGGTGAAATTGCTGTGCTTGTTATTTCATGTGCAATACGACTCATAAACCCCTCAAACACCTCTGTATGTTCATCTCTCTTAAATTCTGTCTCACTACCACAACTCTCTCTGTATTATCACGGCACCAACAATCAAATATCCCCTCATCCTCATCCTCACCAACCATCTGTTTCTTTCCTCTCCATCGTGCACCAAATACCCCTGTTTGGTATACTCTCCACTCCATGCCTTCCCTCTTGTTCCCCAACTCAATGCTTTATTACCCCCATGCACCCTTCCCTCTGGCCCAATGCCCTTCTTACCCCCTGCCCCATCCACCCCTCCTATTCCCTCATAATTCCTAATCCATGCCTTCCTACCCCATGCACCCCTCCTTCCCAATGATATCCTTACCCCCTGCCCTACTGACCCCCCCCCCCCCCTCCCCCCTTCCTGTTCCCTCATAAACCATGCCTGGTCCATCCTATAGCTGATAGGGGTGTGGTTAGCTGTTAGGTTCAGGAATCAGAAGGACCCCCGGGCCAACCCCAGCGCCTTCCTGTAACCGAGGATCTTGCCTGCTCACCTAAACCTGTTGCTCTTCACTTGCTCCGCTAAATCAAACAAGTATGCAAACAAATTCAAGAAATATCCATATGCAGAATTATGAAATTTTCATGAAATTTTCAAAAGCAGAAATTGGGTGTCTGTCTTTCCCTTCGTAATACTTGTTCATTGTGAAAATGTGAATGTGTTTGGTGTGTAATGCTACCCTTACACAGTTAATACATGTGCACCTTCTGCAACTGAATACATAGTAATTACATGTAGGTACTTACACTTTCTATATGCATTAATATGACCTACAGCAGAAATAGATCTCACACATTTCTTTTAGAAAATATTTGGGGGGACTAATATTCAGGTTTCTATTCATTCTACTATCCAATCTTCTGTTTATTTGCCAAACATCAATAACAATGAGAAATGAGAAAGTCGCTTTGAGCTTTGATAGAGAATCACCAGTTCGAGATAACAAGAATAGCCCCTCATACCCTGCACATGATAATGTATCTGTTAATTAATCATGATTATCATAAATCAGACATTAGTATCATTCCAGTACAAATCACACTCATATTCTTATCAAAAGTAAGATAAGGGTGATTCATGATCTACAAACATGTAGGTAGATATGACTGGTATTTTTTTTTTCTTAAAGCTCATGCAGAGTTTTGATCAGCTTTCTTTTCTTTTTTGGTCAGATTTCTTCCATTTTTGTTGATGAATAGCAAGATACTAGCAATACTAAGACACTGTGAAGATTTCGCCTCCTAAAGTTTAAAGCTCATAGACAGTCTCAGTAGCAAAAATCATACTGGCAAGAAAATTATCTAACATAGTTGCATACTATTCTCCTTTTATTATATCCAACCTGCTTTAGTGACCACTTGTATAGAAAGACTACCTGTCTATAAAGACCACAATTTTTGTTTCCCTTTAAAACTGTTTCTCAGTAAATGTATTAAAGGAACCTGTACATAAAAGACCACCTGCTCGTAAAGACAGCTTTTCTTGTCTGTCTTGAGCGGTCTTTATAAACAGGTTTCATTGTACGTGATATTTTGGATGAAATATGTTCCATGAACCACTAAACAATAAAACAATTCATTGAATTTGAAATCTCACAGCATTTACCATTGCAATATATTACATTGTCCGTCCGTGACAAAATTAGTGTCCGTCCGTGACAATTTTCAAATTCGTTTTTAGTATATGTATATTTAATTGATCAAGGTTTTATTCATACATGGTATAGGTCTCTAGCTAGTGAGATAGCTCAGCATGGTTATTGTTTTCACTTTTGCCCCACCAATGGAAAAAAAAACTTTTATAAATTTTTTCTGTCACGGACGGACAAATTTGCATCAAGATGTGAAAGACCATGAGGCACAACCATTTCTGTCCAAATATTTTCAAATATTTTGGGGTTTTCAATGGAATGGTGTTTGATGTTATTTGCTAACAAAACTTAAGAAATTTTAGAGAGTGTTAAACTAGGACCAAATCAATCTTTCTAGAAAATGTCCGTCCGTGACATTAGTGTTCATCACCCCTGTTGAAAAATGGGCCAATCCAATGACTTTCCCGACCTTGTCAATTAAACAAACGTGAATTTTAGTAACTTTAGATATTAATGAAAAACCTGAAAGTGATTTCATCATAAAAATCTGAAAATTAAATTTTCACCCCAATGCTCACTCTTAACCGATCAGGCTCACATCTATTGATACAAGCAGTACAACATGAGAATATATTTAACATTTTTCTTTCCAATTTCCTTTTTGCTACCAATATTGTACATAAGCTTTAACCGCTAAATTACCAGCTGTGACTATGCACCAGGAAAACAGAGCCACTAAACATTAATATACAAATAATACACATCAGTGAGCACATCAGTATGCATTATCAACACAAGGTAACTATGGAACAGTCTCATGTTTGGTCTATTTTTGAAGTTACCAAGGGTAGATAATTATGCTTAAGCCCGAACATTATATTGTGTATTATTTGTTTTGGAAAATGTTGAGTTGGATCTTTTTCGTTTGTTCAATCACCCTCATCTCTAACAGTAGAGGTCTGTACCTAATTTACTGTTACTTCCATAGATCTACTTAACATATTTTATCTAGTGTTACATCTGAGATAGATTTTTAAAATGTAAACAAAACTGATATCAAAATTTACTTACTGGTACCTTTCATCACCAGGAACATCCAACATTTAAAAAAAAGTTGGACCTCAATAACAGCAGAATCTACATGTATACAGTGTTCAATATCGCTAGTAGGATCATAAGCATTACGAGAGTTCTGAACAAACACGAAATGTACTTAGCTTTAGCAGCGCTATGTTTGAGAGTGCAAATTGAAATTCCTATGCCTGAAAAATGCAATGTCGTTATGTACGCTTGTTAATGTGCCCGGCCTGTATTGCATGAGGTATAATGACCGGTCATTATACTTTCGTAATGACTGGTCACTTGCAAAATTATGTGTTTGGCAAAATAAATGCCTGGTCATGAGTACGCTCTCAGCCAATCATTTGTTAAGGATCTACATGTACTTCACCATTTTATATCAAAGCTTAAAAGAAGATTTTGACTCTTCTTTTTAAGTGAGGAAAATAGATTTTCTACTTAAGAGGTGTGATAACATCCAAAATATACATTTGTAGCTCATCCGACCCGGATGGGTACAATGAGCTTATGCCATGGGCATGGCATGGCATCCATTATCCAGCATCAGGCTTCCTTCCACAATTTCAAAATGCTTCTTCCTTGTCTTTTCTCTTCCAATTTTGACTCTGTTTGCTATATGTCCTGGGACATCGTACATTACCAGTAATGTATGTTTGCCTCATCCTTTAATGTAGCTGCTAGGAATTTCATTCCATTTAATAATCAAATTAATTGATATATGTTTAAGATCAATATCTTCCAGTATCCAATACATATCCGACCAGATGGCCATATAATGTACATGTACATGTACATGCAGTAGCTTATATGAATGTAAAACATAATCACAATGTTTCTAATGCTGAATGACATCATATTGATCTGATTCTGTCTGATGATGTGATCCCTGTATTAAAGCCATTTGTATGTATCCATAGACATTTGACTAACACCTGCTTATCTGCAGTGTCTACACCTGTCTTTTATTATTCTCTCAACACCTTCGTCAATCATGGTTCCATTGTATGCTTTTAGTATCCGTATGAGTGTACACATCAACATTTTATCTATTTACCTTTCAGTATCATACCTTAAGCTAGTCAAATTTAAAGGGACCAGTCTTGAAAAATAATTTGTTCTGTGTGTTTGGGGTCACATGTCAGTTCTGTTGACCCCCTGTGGTGGGATTTTATGTTAAACTAATAGAATTATTTATGCTTTCTGTTTCTTTTAGTTGTATTAGCCATATGAGAGAATTTATCAATATCCATGAATTTTTGCCCAATAGACCGGTTTACTAAGTTATTCAAATTTATGGATGTTTCTTTCCGGAGGACCTAGTGACCAGGTATTCCACCAACCTGTTATTAATAAATGGACTACAATACTAGGAATCCAGTTTGCATACATTACCTGTTGCTATGTCCGGCAAACATCGGGCAAGCTTTCAGGTTGTCAAGAACAACCTTTGTTTAAAAAGCATGCATAAAATTTGAATATGTTAGTAAACCGGCCTATTCAAGAAATTGAAATTGAAATTGAAATTGAAATGGTATTTATTAAAATCTACATGGCAGCCCAAAAGCTGAATTACATGGAATGTACAGAGTAAAAAAAGTATGAAAATAATATACGATACAATATACAAAAAGGTTAAAGTTTGCATTATAGAACATTTGACAATGATGCGATGACACTTAAGAAAAAAAAGAAGTCATTTTTAGGGCTTTCTGTTTCTTGAATATCAATACAGCATGATGTTGCTCTAATTATGTCCATAGGATAAACTATAAAGTTTTTAACATGAAAATCAAGCATATGATTTTTTTTAGGATCTGCTATCACTCCCATATATGTACCTGCATGGTACTAGCAGTGTGATGTTCCAGTGCTAATGGTTGAAAAGGGCAATAAAACGAGTGAAAACACTAAATTAGGAGTCACAGAGGGGCCTAATTTGATAGTCCTCTTCCTATAATTTGACTGAGGGAATGAAATTAAGAGCGGCAAGAATTGTCTTATTGAGGCTTGATAATCATGTTACAGGTTTCCCTGTGAGTGCATCTTCAGCCTCCCCTACATGCGTGTAAATTGAGGACTGAAATAACTCAATGTAGATAGTAGAGAGATGATAGAGGATTTTTTGTTTGGGTGGGGGGGGGGGGGGTACATGTACAGTAGAAAGAGAAGGAGAAGCATTGTAATGGAAAGGGGATAGATCAATTTAAAATAGCAACCCTGTAAATATGTCAGGAAGGGAGGATTTATAAAAACATGTTTGGGGGCACAATAGGATATCTATTAAAAAAAAAGAAAATTATTAGGTAAAAATAGGGGCAGAAGTGGAATGAATCTTCCTTCAAATCCTTATCCCCATGCTCATGACTACATGTATGCCACTGAATTCTAACTATTGAATATGATATTTTGATATGCATTTCATCTGAGGACAAAATGCCAACTTGTTTAAGTGTTATCTAGAAATAAGTAGTTAAATTGCAAAAGAAAAGGAATTATGTTTACTGAATTACCTCACACTCGTAATAGTATGTTTGTTATGATAACATTACCCGGTACTTCTGTAATTTCTCTAGCAGTAATGCTCAGCTTTGACATTTGATGGAATTACGGAAACTAGTGCACAGATCTAGAGAAAATGACAATATCTTCTGCAATTTGTATTGTATTAGGTATCCTTGTATCTCCAATATGCTTCCCTTTGCTCTTGCTGGCCCCCTTTTGATAATGATAATGACTAGAGGGGTTTCATGTGACTTTTTACACCTTCGGTTGGGAGGCAATATGAGGTGGTAATGAACAGTGTAGATTCTTATTGTCCTTCGGGGTGGAATCCTGCGGGGTGGAATATCAGTGGGAATTACTTTTAATGGTGTTTTTCTGTCTAGCCAGTAATGAGCACTGTGGGCTTGGAAGGATGTGATTACAAAAACACTCAAAGCTTAATGAACAGACTGTATTTAGAGGAAGCCCGATCTTTCCAAAAGCTATGAAATATGTAGGATATGCTTCATGTAGCATGTACATATTGTATACTGAATGATGTATGACCTCAGTGTACATGTATGATTCATATTGGTGAGTGTGTTGTTGTAATATGATTCAGTATTCTGCATGTATGACTTCCTCAATTTGATACATGTAGATACCATCAGAGGTACTTGATACTACATGTAGCAGCTGTATTATTAATTCATTGCAGGTTTAAATATAGCAGTGAAATCTGTAATATGAGATACACAGCAGAGGAGGAAAGAAAACACATTTTGTTTGTATGCAATATATGATTTGGAAAAAGTATTGATATCTTTCCCACTTGGCCATTTTACATAAGAATAGAAAACTGGATCACCATTTAATACATATAAATGTATAAGGCTTGCCCTTAACCTTTTTAAGGTGGCCAGCAGGGCCACTTAAGCATGAGATCCAGGTGGCCTGGATGCTAAATTTTATTAATTTGTATGTTGTACTATATCTATCGGCAGACAGCCAGGCCACTGATCCAACAGTTACAGGTGGCCCAACGCCGTTTCAGTTGGCCATTGGCACCCAGGCCACCGTTAAATTCGAGCCCTGATATTTAGATTAACATCTCGGCAAAGGCCCATAAAAACACCAACTGCATGACCTTAAAAAACAAAAATTTGTTTAAATTGGATGTTGATGTACATGCATACACTTTTAAATGAGAATGTACATGATGTGAAACAAAAATAATATTCATTTGTGTAATGCTTCTTTGCAAGATTCAGATAAGCTCAAGTCCTATATTGATAGAAGAGGATGAAAGAATTTCTAATGCATCTACATGTAGATATTGTAACATAACTGACTTGCGAAATTCATCATCTAATGATACAAACATATGTTTATGGAAAAATGACTGAAAGTATAAACTATAAAAGGAACCAGAAAATGTCCAAGATGTGGATCAAGTGTTGTACACTTTGCTTTCTATTGAAACAGAGACTTACTCAAACGAAGTGTAGACGTATTAAAATGGTGATAAGTGTACATGAAGACTGTGATCTATTCAATATAATTTTTAAATACATTGTTCTCTTTCTTGTTCTCCCTGTCCCCATCTCTCTCTGTGTCTGTCTTCTTTGTATCTGTTCTTGATATCTTCTGTATTTCATTCTCTTCTCTTTTATCTTCATTTTCATTCTGCAGTTCGTTGGATGTCTTGTCACTTACCGGTATCGAAACCAAAAGGACCCTAGGGCCAATCCCAATGCGTTCCTCTGATCTCACTACAGCTCAAAATCATTGTAGAGTACCCATTTTTTATAATTCTTTTCAAATTTGTTTTAAAATAATATTGTGTAATATTGTGTAACATTATTTTAGATACAAGACTGAGCAGTGCGTAATTTGAGCCAAAGTAAAGATATTCATGATGTGGTTTTTATATCATTAATGGCTACTGACATTTTGTGGCATGATATTTTATATCATTGTTTTTCTTTTTTCTTTTTTTTTCTTCCTTTTAGTTTGATTAGAAAACTAGACCACAGATTGAACTCAGTTTTCCTCTGTGGCTAGTGGCCACCCACTGCTTTTAAGCTGTCCTATTGAATTTGATTTGCTTGTTTTTATCATTTGATATTCTTGTCAGTTTTACAATTTAAAGTTTAGATGATGATGGGATCAAAAACAATTTCTGATACAGGAATGAAAGGAAAAATATGAAAATTGAATATTTCTGTGGTAATGAAAGATCAGAATGGCTCAGTCAAAGATAACATGGCATGGAGTGCTGGATTAGTGTGAGGGATTGGCATAGTGTGTTTCTTCAAATGTTACATTCATCAATAAGGTGGTGGTAATGATTTGTAAATCAAGTGCATAATGCTACAATAAAATTACAGTTAACTTTGCATAAGTTGAATCTGTTGGGACCACGAAGAATAGTTCAACTTATGCAAAATACGACTTCGGAAATATAAATAACACACGTTTCGCATAGTTTGGTCTAAAAAATCGATTCAACTTGGGCAAAGTTCGACTTTTGCGACCTTGAGTTATGCAAGGTTAACTGTATTTCATGTTTCATTCCAGTTCTAAGTAGTGAAATTTAAAAGGAAGTAGTAGATTTTCAACAAGGAATGTAGCTTCTTCTGCATGAACAGTATAAGCATGAATTTCTCAGTGCAGTGAATTATTGACTTGAGCATTTCAAATAATAGGTGTTTACAATTTTGTTAAATTTTAGTTGCTAAGGCCACTCTGGTCATACAGCTGCATTTTAAAGTCTACAAACAACCCATATTAGAGACTACCCTTCTTCAATATTAAATAAAACTGCCTTTATCTTTCAGCAGAATTGCAAATCATTATTAATACCTTTACTATGGCACATGACATGTACTTCTTATGTTGCAGTCACTTTATCATGTAAACCCCTAGCCTTAATGGCCTTGAAGAACACACATCCTGTAGGGGCCACATACCCACCTTACAGCCACAGGATAGCTAACCTATCACCACTTTCAACTCTTGAAAACGTTGACTGTAATTTCAATGGCTATATGACGCTATGTAACATCGTTTAGATCCACAGGTGCCATTGCCACTCTTTTTGTGGTGAAGTACTGAGTAGTCAAGTTTTTTAGAATTTCCCGTCTACATTGAGCACACTGGGTTGGAGCAATTTTTATGATATACCAAAAGTGAGGGACTACATGTATGTCTTCTATCAACCATGACAATGTTTTGCTAACATTGACAGGGATGCCACTTTTCAGGCAAAAGCCTGAATTCAGGCCCAAGCAACTTATTTGCAGACCATAGAAAACACATTTTTTGTGTACAAAATGGCTCATTCTAGATGATTTTCAGGCTTTCATATCAATTCTAAGTGGCATCCCTGCATTGAGTTCAGCATGAAATGATAGCCACTTACATGTATGTTTAGAAGTACTCTAACTTCATGTTGAATCAATATGGCAGACCAAAATTGTATGGAATGATATATAAATGTGATGCGCATGTAACAGTGGTAAAAAAAGAAATGTATTTTAGGCAAAGCTTTGAAAGAGTACCAACTGAAACAGGAATGATTCTGGCTGGGCACTACTATACATATTCTTTGCATAAAAATCTTCATCAGATGACTTCATCTTCCATCCTTGTGTAATAGAAGATCTCATACCAGCGTTACATGGACATCGTCATAATTTTTGCCTCAACCCTTGGAATGACTCCCCCCCCCCCCCCCCCCCCCCCCTGTTACTGCCACTTTGCTGCCAAAACTACTGTGGGCAAACCATGTCCTACTCTGTATCACATAAAAAGCTTGGCATGATAAAATGACTGTAGCATAGTACAAAACAGTTCATGGGTCATTGGCCAGTAGATCTTATTGGAAAGGGGAGGAAGAAGTCTTGTTTATTTGATTGTAAAATTTTCTTTTCATCTTTCTCTTTGCTTTTATAGACCAAGTTACTAATGTTATGTGGCAATATGAGACGTGTAGATTTTCAATAAGAAGTTTAATGTGACTGTATATAATTCTTTGGTAATTTGAGATAGTAAAGAGCTGTTTATTTATTTCTCGTAAAGGGGCGTATTCTATCAGTGTGTATATTCCACACTGTATTTAGGTGGGTGCTGAGTTTGTATTGAAGTGTTTTCAGAACTGTACTCTTGTTCTAAGAATAAATCGGTATGTGATTTGCTTGCCATTGTCAAGCTGTGTTTTCCTTAACATATATATTATTAGGTGATGTGTATGATGTTCCATACTTACTCTAAAATGAAGTGTAAAGACATTGTTTTTCAGAGCTCATGATTTCGATGCTCATTTTGTCACATTTATTACCAATAGTGAGTGCATCATAGTTGCATTGGTTTAGTGCTATATGTTCTGACCATAGCGTACTCATACATGTGATGTAGCACAGCCTAAATGTGTGCGAACTTGTCAAAATAGTGGAGCACATCCATATTGATACGTACATGTACTAGATGTCATGGGCAATAAGATATACGGATGTGGGAACATAAGGCTGCACTGTTGTGTGATATGGTCGGACAAATGAACTGAATGAATGAAGCAACTTGGTTTCCATGTTACATAACAAAATAAAAAATATTCATTTGTTGATTTATAATATTTTTGAGGAAATTGCTTCCTGATTCAGATAATGTTATATACATATAGTGTATCTGATATGACAAGTATGAAACTGTTACAAAATCTTAGTTCTTTAGTGAAAGTATTTTTTTTTAATCTTTAGACGATTATTTATAAAATTGTTTTTACAGTTTCTCTTACTTGTTTGGCTTACAAGAATTAAACACGATATTGATATTTAGTATACATATTTCGAAGTGCATGTCTATGGGTATTGAGGATGCTATTTTACGCTCCTTCGGTGGTGTAAGTGTAAACCTGTATGGGAGATTGTTTCATTTATTAGTACATGTAAGGATAAATGTTAAAATATTCAGGTAGTACTAAAGTTCATGAATTCCAGATAAGATTTTGCCTTTCGTAATTTATCAACTTTGTTTTTCAGATGACTGTGTCGTTTATCAACTTCTTGTCTTAAAATGGTGGTAATTTCTGTGTTTAAAAATTCATGTAAATATTTGAAAATGTTGCTGCTGAAAAGTAGATTTTTATTTAGGGAAAGGGTTAGCTTTCAATTCCTATACATGTATATGCGTATGTATTAGATTCCACATTTTTGCTACCAATGGTCAATGGATGTCAATAAATGCGTGAAATTATTATTTTCATTATTATTATACCTATTCCAATATAAACTGGGTTATAGTGGAGACCAGTGACCGTGGCGTAATCAGCATCTCATAGAAATTGGTATGTTTGCAGACACTCAAATGGTTTCACAGGATTTTCAACTTCATCTTTTACAATATGTCAAGTGTTCATGTCCATTTTCTCAATGGTTTTTGGAAGTTTAATGAAAATATAATTGTGATTGCTTTGTACATTCAAAATTTTATATTTCAATTAGGCTGTGTTTGCAAGATGATGTCTCCTAATGGCATATTTCCTACCAATGGCTGGTAGATCTTCTCCATACTTCATCAAATATCAGTAGGATTCTTTAGTGAAGAGTTGCTGCTTTGAATCTAATGTCTTACCAAAACATACATGACCTCGGGTCAGATTTGTGAATTATGTATTTATTCTTTTCCATGGTTAGAGGTGATTGTGTTGCTCATAACATTTACCAAGATATCGGTCACATATATATATATATATATATATATATATATATATATATATATATATTTATATATATATATATATATATATATATATATATGTATATACATACATACACATGTATTCTTATTCAATAACAGTAAAATGAGGGGTGTGTTTGTACTAAATTTTAGTCGGTACTCCATTAATTCAATTAAACCCGACATAAATTTCGATCTAAATTCCTTTGTTATTAAAATTAGAATTTAGATCCTTAAGTCAATGTTGAGGTTAAATCTTAGTAGATTACAGGCCAATATGTTTAAATTGTCATTTTTTTTCTGTTACTATGTTGAGCAAGTTGAATGTGAACGGAGTTTGTTTGCAAGTCAGATTTGATTGGAATTATTTAATAAAATTAATTAAAAGATAGGAGTACAAAAAGTCATTGCTATTGGATATGTTCACCGATCTGAATATTACACATACGGTAGTCCAAGTAAATCTTATTTGATAAACATGTACTACAGTAAAATGGAAAAGAAGAAGAATGGGATTTTCCAAAAGTTAATGATTCATAGATTATAAACTAATAATCTTATAGTATTTGTTAACTGTTTTATTTATGAATTCATGCTTTACCCTGCATGCCATACATGTAATTGTTTTCTATGACAATATATCCTTCGTACATTCCTTCCTAGTCGATGTGTATACGCTTCTAGCATTTATGACGCACCCCTAAAATGAGTGGAATATGCCACCTGATTGCATAGTGTGATATGAATTCTAAATGTATCAGGTATGTTCCATTCTTTCTGGTGGGTTGATCCTGACTTTTGCCATTTACATATTAAATTGATATTGAATTTCATATTTGTTTCAATTTTTATATTTCTTTTGAACTCCGGGAAAATATATTTAGACATGTAGTGACAGATATGGATGAAGTGACAGGAATGAGATTTGTAAAATTGAATACAAGACTCGTACGAGACCGGTGTAGAAAGTAATTTCAGAAGTCAAAACAAAGGCAAGAATAGGGTTTGGGGATGAGAGGTGTGTTCGATGGGAAATGAGTTAGAACATGAAATAGGTGTGAATAGACCTGTTCAAAATTTCTTTCCTTGGGACCTAGTAACGAGGTATTCCATTAACCTGTTATTAATGAATGAACTGCAATACTTGGAATCCAGTTTGCATACATTACTTGTTGCTATGTCTGACAAGCCTCTGACAAGCTTTCAGGTTGTCAAGAACAACCTTTGTTTTAAAGGTATGCATAAAATTTGAATATATTTGTGAACAGGTCTATTGTGAGTAATGCATTCTGAAAATTTGTTCCATCCTGCGACCTGATGTACCCTCCTTGCGTTATATTTTATGGGGTGTTAATGTCCACACATGTGTTCAAACAACACCAGTGTCGAGTTAAACATACACCCTGTATTCAGTTCTTTTGTTTACAACATCAAAAAGTGTTCAAGCAATGAACGCCAACATTGAATCACAAACAATGGAATTAATTCAGACTAATTCACTACTGCTGTTGATTGTCCGGCGACAATAGACCGGTTTTGTAAAGACTGTAATGTATACAAAAATTTATGCACATTTCTTCTCTGCGCGCCTAGTGACGAGCTATTCCATTAACCTGCTTTTTATAAATGAGCCTCAGTGCTTGGAATTCAGTTTGCATATATTACTTGTTGCTATGTCCGGCAATCCTCAGGCAAGCTTTCAGGTAAACCACCTTTGAAAGGTATGTATAAAATTTGAATACATTACCGAACCGGTCTATTGCTCCTCGTCCATTTCGTACACAAGCCGAATTGCAAACCATGGACCAAACACTATACCTAACCCGAACCCTAAATCTGACCTAAAAACCAGTTGCAACCCTAACCCTATAGGCTATATCTTTGACAAAATAGAGCCCGGAGCAATAATTGTCGCAGGGGTAAATGTCGGAGCACCATATAGATACCGGCGGTGTTACATTAACACCCTGTTTTTTTTTTTTGGTTTTTTTTTTTGTGTGTGTGTGTTTTTGTTGTTGCAATAGACCTGTTTACTAATTTTATGCATACTTCTTAAAACAAAAGTTTCTCTTAACAACTCAAAAGCTTGTCAGAGACTTGCCCGACATAGCAACAACTGATGTATGCAAAATGGATTCCATCCATAGAGATGCCATTATGCATAGTAGGTGCACTAATTAGTTGGTAACTAAGGATTCTGCAGAGAAACTTGCATAAATTGAAATACATTAGTAAACGGGTCTATTTCTTCAAGGCAGTCATGGGTCTTGTTATGTTTAGTTGTTAATATTTCTCTATCATGTTTATTCTATATTTCCCATCATATACCGATATTTCGTAAATTTTATCGTGTTTCTGCAATCTGCACAGTCCTTTTACTAGTTCTATACTTTTCAATATCCTCTTATTTTTAATAGTTTATGGACTTGTTACTGAATATACTGTATACATCTTAATTTTATTGAGAAAGATATTGAGAGATGTGTCATCCAGAAATGTATATAGCAAGTTCATTACTGAAAGAAAGAAAATAGGACAAAATCATGATATTTCTTATTTCAGTTTTATATTACATGGAATAGATCATTCTTAGATGGGTGGAACAAATTGGGAGTTTTATATATACCAGAATCCATGAGTCTTAAATCGATTTACTTTCTCTTCATGATCTTCAATCCAATTGTTATGCACCATCACAGGCTTTACAGTCTGTTTCTTCCTCCACTCGTCATCAAAGTAAAGCTTTCCGTTTGGAAAAAGAGCCGAATCAAGGACCTTTACTCTCAGATTCCCAAAGTTGTCCTCAATGAGTTCATTCAGTATTTTCTGATCTGGTACGTTATCCCGTGCCCTATGAATTCGGTCGATCCACTCCCAGACGAACGCTCTCGATCCGTTGGTCGCTCGGAAGAAAATAAAGCCAGCACAGTAGACGACCTTGGGTTCTCGTAAATCTTCTTGGAGTACGACATCGTAGTCACCATCTAGGTACGGGAGAGGATCTTTCAACCACACGGTGTCGACATCACTGAACAGTACATTCCGGCCCTTTGCCAAGAGCCGATAGATGTAAACCGGCCGCTTGTTGATAAGGACGTTGTAATCCCGCGAAAGGTAGGCCAGCGTCTTCTGCGGCGAAGCAGCCCTCTGCGTCAATGCCGTTGTAACGTGGGCATACCTTAAGAAAGCCCTGTACGCCACTATGTCCTCCGCGATGGCAAGAATATTTGGAGAAATCTGGAGACGGCGGACACTCTCTAACCAGTTTTGTGCGAAGTCCATAAAAGCTTTGTTGCTCGTGATGAGGATGATAGGCCCGTCATTTGATATGTTGAATTTGTATCGGATGTTGAATTGCTCTGGTGATATTGCTGGTTGTGTAGTTAAAGGAGTTGGTTCGGAGACACTTGTTTTCTTCTTCGCTTGCTGTTGTTTAAGGGGGATATCGTATGGCAATACTGCAAGACACAAGAAATCAAAGACGGATGAAAATTAAATATTTGAAAAAGTAAACAAAATATTCCTTTCGTTGACCTTTTCCATGAAAAGCACCAAAAGTACATTTAGATTTGCCATCCGTCTTCACCCTTTGTCGACACGAAGAGTCATGTTGAGGACCCAGGCTAGAAAATTGATTTGAACTTCGACACAAAATTGAGACCGAGGTAATCGTGTTTCTTAACAATAAGGCTCATTTATATGTTCATTGTTTCCCGTCATAACATGATCTATTTTGTTTCATTTTCATGACCTATTCTGTTACATAACAATTAGGGGCCTCGGAGCGTTTTTGAAAGGGGGGGGGGGGCTGATCTGATTTCACTCATTTATGACTATTTTCGAGCCTTTTTTCCAAGATTTTTCTTAACGTGTCTACTCAAAAAAGTTGGGGGAGGGGATGCAGCCCCCCCCCCCCCCCCGGCTCCGCGACCCATGACAATAAATGGCCTACTTGTTGCCAGCGAGAGGAAAGCATATATGTTCTTACCGCAAAGTCTGATGAATACATAGAATAGTGCCATCATCGTCGCAATTAAGATAGGGGCAATGCGTTTCCGGCGGCACCTGAAAGGGAGGGTTATGTCATATTAAATAGTTACATCTGGGATTGTAAAAATTAAAAAAATCCTTATATTTTAAACATTTTCATGACCACGGGAGCCAATATCCTGGCCAGATGTGGGTTTGTGTTTTTTGTTCGTCATATCTCTGACTTCTCTGTTCGTTTTCCTTTGTATAATTTTCAAAGATTTGACTGATAATTCAGGAATTGAAGCGAACTCAAAATAATTTTCTTTTAAAATCATGTAGTTGTTAATTCATGACTGTATTGCCATTAAGATAAATGTATACAGCATACCAAAAATATGACATTGAGGGTTGCAATTGCCTGAAAGGAATACTGAGGTGTTGTGGTCTAGTGGATAAGTACCCGGACTGTGAACCACAAGGTATGGGGTTCGAATCCCTCGCGCAACACAAGCGTCTTTTGGCTGGACATTAATCTACATTTACCACACTCGACCTTGGTGAGTGTAAATAAGTACCTGGCAGAAATCATTTCCTTGAAATGCTAGAGCGCCGGAAGAGCAGCCATGCTAAAGACGGGGTAATTATTGTGGAGCGCCAGGAGTGTCGATTCTGCATGACAGACATGTGCGTTATACAAGAACCCACTATTATTATTATTATTACTATTATTATTATTATTATTATTATTATTATTATTATTATTATCATCATCATCATCATCATCATCATCATCATTATTATTATTATTATTATCATCATCATCATCATCATCATCATCATCATCATCATTATCATTATTATTATTATTATTATTATTATTATTATCATTATTATTATTATTATTATTATTAACAATTACCAATGCCATGTGATGTTTGGATGCATTTCGTCTGTCTTACCTTCTGCATATCATGATGTTAAATCTCTTGTAGATGATCTTGTAAGATCTGAGTGACTGGATCCTAAAATCATAATACAGATAATACAATCGAAAAAATGATGACATAGTAATCCCACTAGCATAGACAAATGTATAATTTTTTACAATTATTGTTTGCGCGGTGTTGAAAATATATACAAATTGAAAAATACCCCCCCCCAAAAAAAAAAAAAAAAAAATGGTGATATTATCATGATGATCTGACCCTTGAAGTATGAAGAAGAATGTTAGACTGTACGTCAGCTATATGTAACATACTCGTAGTTTGACAATTCCGATAAAAAACACGATAAAAACTACTTTCGAAAAATAAACTCAAGGGCAATTTCAAAGGCCTATTGTACTGCCCATATAAATCTTGTTCGGATTACGTAATACGCCATTGTAATGTTCGCACATTTCTAAAGGTGATAGACAGGGCTATTGAAATTGTCTTGAGTTTATTTTTCGAAAGCAGTTTTTATCGTGTTAAAAATTAGATTGATATATAGATAAGATAACGTTGTCATATAGATGCTGTCATTGGATGACAATGATTTAGAATGCAAACAGAGTTTTGATAAAAGTGGTGATCAGAAAAAAACAGGGAGAAAGACGAACTTCTTACCCTTTATACATTCATATTTTAGTCAGCAGGGAACGACCCAAAGACATATTTTTCAGCAAATTACAATATTAAGACTTCTCTGGTGAATTTAAGTATGGTATTATCCACTGAATTCATCAACGAGCTGGATGATGTATGTTTAGAAAATATACCGCCTGTCAAACCAAAGTCCTGATGGGACAAAGTCATACCATTCAAACTTTCATTTCGTCACCAGACTCCATGAACACGACCTGCACACAAGTTGTGACTTGGAAGTATAGTTAATTTGATAAACTCATAATGCATGTACAAGTAAAGATTCGGTGACTCGATTGTAAAAGACACAATGATCAGTTGGAAAGGGATAATTATGAAGGTGTATCTCTTACCTGTAATTTTAGTCACAGTTTCTTTGATCTATTGAAGAAATCAGTCACCTATTAGAAAGGGTATCTCATGAAATAATCTTTCAAGTAAATATACACAATACATGACGAACAGATCTGAAAAATATACAGGCAGACATGAAGGAGATAAGCCTTTGATATACTATGTGTAAACCAAGGGAAATGCATGTAACGAGTTGACGAACTCCAACAGAACAGTTAACAATGGGATATTGATTATATTTCTGTAAGGTTTCTTCGAACGGATTAGATGCTAGTCTTTTCAAAGAGAAGTATAGTGCGAAGCTGTTCGCTTAACCCTAAAAGGGCAGGGATATTTTGGCTATGCCACAACCGGGGGGGGGGGGGTGGTGGTGGAATCCACCCCCCTCCCCCGAGATCTCGACCGTCGACCGCGCAATCGCGCCGAAAATTGGCACGCACGTCGTCCACAACGTTATCTACAAAATTGTATAGTTAAATGCGTTAAATGCTCTGAAAAAAATTCACATTAATTAATCATGCTAATTTATGCATGAAATCAAAATTTTGCTCTAAATCATTAAATAAAGCTCCAAAAATGCTAATTTTTGGTCTAGACACTCTTTCCAGTATTCTTAGCAAATATACTTGAAAAAAATTCGGTATCAAAATTGATTTCTTATGTATTTTATTGTATTTAAATTTCTTATGTATTTCTTTGTTTGTTTTTTTACCTTTTGTTTTTTATTGTTTTGGGGGATGAAATTTGTCAGGGACACTTTTGCGATCATAAACAGCATAAAATAAATTAATTTTAATCAGTAAATGTAAAAATATTCATAGATTTCTAAATTTTGGCTGAAAACACATTTCATATTGAAATCATACACGAAATCACGTTTTTAAGCAATTTTTGGTTTTGGTCTGACGTGCAAGTACGAAATGTTGAGTAACTTCGGAACCGCATGCCCGGACATAGCGAATTTGGTCTCAAAAGATGCGTGAGATTCGAAAGAAAAAAGTCATGAAACGCCACGGCGAATGCTTTGCGTGTTGCGGACATATCGCGAGAAACGTCTGGGGGGGGGGGTGGATTCCATCCCCTCCCCTAGGTCCTTTTAGGGTTAAATGGAAAAAAGAAAGTTGTTATCATAGTTGGGACCAGAGATGGCGCTACCGGAGGGGGCAGGGGACAATGGCCCCTTGGCAAACTGCCCCAGGCACCCAATGACAAAACCCCTTTCCTCCTCCTTTTCTTTAAAAAGGTGTTCTTAATGAAGTTTTTTTTTTGTTTGTCAGAGATTTTGAGACCTGTGCCCCTCTATAACAAAATACATACCGCCACTGATTAGTATTTGTTAAAAGTGGAGATTCACAACTATAAAAAAAAAATTGAATAAAAATATACCCCAAAATACACCCAAATATAGACCCTTCGCTGACGGAGAAGAAGTTTACGACGGATATTGGGTTACAAAAATAGAACCAAAAATGAGAGGGGGAGGAGAGAACAGAAAAAGGATAGAGATAATTAAAAAAAAGAAAAGAGAAGAAAGAGAGAGAGAGAGAGAGAGAGAGAGAGAAAGAGAGAAAGAGGGGGAAAGAAGATGGAAGAAGAAATTAGAAGAAAAAGAAGCAGAAAAAGAAAAAGAAAGAGGAGGAGGAGCAGAAGGAAAGAAAGGAAGAAGAAATGCGTTCGAATAGAGGAAAGAATGAAAGGAGAAAGAAGGAGAGAGTGAAGAAACGGGTAACAATTTATATCATGAATTTCATTTTCAAGAGTAGTCAAATTACCTCAAAAGCCCATACAAGAAATCATGGGCAAAATCATTTCATTTAGATCAATTAACTACGCCTAATCACCGAATGCTATAGGCGATCAGTCTAAAACTTCATTTAAATTAACTGTACATCTGTGCCATTTCTTTCTTTTTCCATTATATATGTGTAGCCCTGAAAATATGTACAAGCATTTGTTGGCAGAAATTTTTGTATTTTCAACAATTGCGTTCATAAATGAAAAAGGAAAAAAAAAGGGGGGGGGGACTGAATAGAAATGATGATTTTCATTATTCCAGTATCTCACAAAAAAGGTTGGCGGCAAAATAGTTAACATCTTGTATAAACCACTTCCATTCCAAGTCTGACAGAGAAGGTCCATCCACCGGCGAACATAACATCAATGAAGCTTTTTTTCTCTAATGGATTCCCTTTTCACGTATCAATACGACATTTACCATGCTTTATCAAGTATGTAAATACACCACCTAATCTTACATAACAAATATATCTTAAATCTTATCAAAGCTATAACGATGCTTTTTTATAAACTGATATTTTGTTATACGGGAGAAATTCCGGTATGTTTTCATCTATAATACGTCAATTACAGCACATTCAAGTAGCATTTTACAGACTTTACACAAACCTTTACAGTTCTTTCACGAATATTGTGGTCACTTTGTCACGACAACCGTTATGCTAACACAGCTAATTCTTTCAAGTGATCAACCATTCAAATGAAGTTTCAAAAGAGAGGAAATGTATACCAGACTGATTAGAGGGTGGTGTCTACAGGCGGGGCTTGGTTGGTTGGTTTGTTTTATTTTCCGTATAAAAAGATGGTCAATACATACATAACTGGGCGTTGTGGCGTGCGCCTGTAATCCAGCTAACAGTGGAAGTTATAAACTGATTCAGCGGACCCAGGTTCGAAACTGTCTTTCGGATGGTGACGTTAAAGGTCGGTCCCCAGACGTAAATAATCATATCTGATTGATACACGTCTGTAAAAACCTAATTACACACACACACATATAAATATACCTGTACGAGAATATGTAAATCAAGAATTGAATCAAGAATTATCAAAAAATGTCGGCTAGAAAGCTATATTCAGAGGCATAAACTTAATGGCTCTGTTTTCTAGAGATCTAGAAAGGGCATAAGAGGTGTTGAAATACAATTTCTTTGAGGTAAAGCATCGAAATTGGCCGACAAAATTAATCTCAGTTTGCCCCGTTCCAATTCTCCAACCCCCACCTTGACGACTTTTTTTTTTTCCTACTCCCTCCTCTTTGGCGATGTTTTGATTTCGACCCCGCTCCCTCCCACTTTTTAGTGACACTGAATTTCCGATTTTGTCCCCGCGGAAAAAAATGATTTCGAAAGATTATTTTCCTTTCATTTCTTACGGTATGCATATAATTTGATTTTCTTATATGAAATTGTGAATTGGCAATGTTTTCGACAAATATTTTGAGTTGGGTGGGGTTATAATATTCTCCCCTCCCCTAAAATATAACAACTTATATGACTTTCATCGTAATATACGCAAGGGATTGGGCAAAGCACACCTTGTGTGTTGTTATTAGCAGAGACAAATATGAAGAAAAGATTTGCGTTGCAGTTGTGATGTAATCGCGAAACGCCTCGAAGTGATGTTTGCATGGGTGGAAAGTTTAAAATCGAGACGAGCACAGTTGAACTTAAAATATTTTCTCCCCAGAACTCGAAGCACCAAAAGGTGTTCTATGTGCTAAAGCAGTATATGTTCACCGGGGGTAAGCCACTATTTTTCAGTGGGGGGGGGGGGGGGGGGGCGAAGATAATATACCCCCTGGCAACACGCCGCTGGTGATGTTGCAGAAAGGTTAATGGGTAAAGATTTGTGTACCGGGCGCTGTATTTTATTCTTCAGGGAACTCCACTTCCGTTTTCTTCAAACTGAGGCTTATGATTCAGCATGTTTGCTTGTCAGTACCACTTGATAAAACATTCTGGTGCTTCACTTATCATCAAGGTACATTAATGTCTTTCATTTGTAGATCTTGCTTACTTGGCGCAACCACTGGATACACCTACACTAAAAACATAAGCCATTCAACATGTTCAAGTGCATGCATACATTAGCGTAGCCAGGTTTATTTATTTTTTTTTTTTTTTTCTCCCTCTTCTCCTTCATTATTTGAGGGGGTAGCCCAAAACCAACCGAATGTGCCAACATGTTGATCAGGATATTTATATTTATATGATTATGCGCCAATAAAATCTTCAATGGGGCATTGCTACCTCCTACGCTAATGACAGCATAAGGAGATGTTCATTTGTTAACATGCATGTCTTTACAAACCGAATAGGTTATTCACTTCTTAACATAACTAATCAAGAATACAGAATACAGAATAGGTTATGAAGTCAATTCTCAGTTTTTTGACTGTTTTCGTCAACCTTTTGACGGCTATTATCAAAATTGGAATATTAATACATCATGCAATGCTATACGAAAAGGGGGATTCCAAGAAAATCATATTCAAGCATATAACTGAAATTTACTATAAAAAGAGTTCGCTATTTATTATGATGACGAACTTTCATGCATAAAAAAAATTAACCCTTTCAAGTTAATACTCTACCTTCAATTTGTTTGCACTGTAAAATATAAACACCGAAAGATAAAGATGAGAATCTGTTATAGATTTGCAAGAATTATATTGGGATTTATGTCGAAAATCAAGATTTTTTTTTTGGGGGGGGGGGCAGGAAAATAGAATCACACTTTTCTTAATGATTTAGCATAATATTCAAATTTAAAGTTTTTAATGCCCGTATTCTCGTATTCTCATAAGTTAAAACCTGGCTTAACTTAGGCCGCTGATTTATGGAAGGCCATTCGTCAACCCCTAAGTTCCGTATAAATTATGATATTTATGTAACAGAATAAAGAAACAAAATTATTTTCTGGCATGAAATGAGCATCAGAAATCAATTCTGTCGGATCGATTTTTGTATTTGTATTTAGTCCCAGAACTATGGTGATTTTGTAGGATTGAAAGTGTGTGACATTTGGCTCTCCATAATTCGGTAGCCTAAATCTACACACTTAGGCGGGGGCTTAAATTAGGCACCGTTCGAAAATACGGGCCAATGACCTTTTCGGAGGAAAGATTTATTATCATAATTCAGTATAGTTCTGTTACTTTTTAAATGTCTTCTGTTCGTCAGTATTGCAGTGATTTTTTGATTGGACTAGTTTAAAGTAGGCATGAACCCCTGGATGTTATAATGGGTCGCTATTGACGATACAAGCGGGTAAGGTGGGGGTAGCTCGGGACAACGAAAGAAAGGGTAAAATATTACCAGCCGGTGCACTAAGAACCTATACGTCCTATCATCACGCCATCGGAAGATGTATACATGCTCTTGTGGATCGCTTTGAGGGGAAAATGATAAAGAAAAGAGTGGCAATGTTGTCTCAACTATTTAGTGGGGTCGTGGTATACCTTTTTTTGATATATAAAATGGAGAGAAAAGAGGATTTGTTTAAGGATTTACCAGACTACGTCATAACCTCTACTCGCCCATGGAAGGGTATTGGGGCACGTTGTGAGAGAGAAGAGAGGGGAGAGAGAGAGAGAGAAGGAGAGAGAGGGAGGGAGAGAGAGGTTGATAGAGAATGAAGATGTTTCTGTGATCGAAAGTTTGTAGGTGAGTCAGATTGTTGAGCGTCGTTATGTAAGGAGGTCTGTCAAGCACAGTCCTGTCATTTGAAAGGAACTGATACAGGCCTACGTCACATTCTGGAAAGCAAACCTGCCCTGTCGCCTGATATGGAAATCTTATGACATACCTCATAGGTAAGTTAGATGAAATTTTTCATTTCAATCACCAAAACCTTATTATGCCACATAGGCATATCTTGCTCTTGACATTTCACTTATTTTAGCAATATAAGCTTTTTGAGAATTTTCTATCAAATGACGATTTAGATTAATGTATTTTTTATGAATGTTAATCTTAATGTATTTAGAAAGTTAGAGTCTTCATTTCAGAAATCACATAAAATCATGCTAAATTAAATGATACTAAATATATCATCATTAATTTAATGTGTCTTTTTCATTTGGTTTCTTTTCTTACAGAGTCGGGTCTCTTTATAGGAATACATAGTTCTCTCTTCCACAAAGCATCAACACTTGCCATTCATGTAAGTTTGATACATTTGGTAAATGATAATTTTTTAAATAAAAACTTATATTCCGATTCGTCGTAGAGATAACTACTGCATGTACAATTTATAATACTATGTATTCCGTAACTTTTTTTCTAATAGTATATTAGGCCAATGAGACTTTCATGAGTTTTCTTCTTTCTCTTTTTTTAAAAATACGGATGATAAAGAACAAGAGAAAAGATAAAAGATTTGCTGATTTCTTGTTGAAACAAAAAAGGGTAAATGCTGAACTAATTAGATAGAAGTGGGAGCAGTGTGGTATATTGACTCTCGGTCCCGGGTTCGATCCGCGCCAAGTGCTTTCATCCTTGGACACATTGGTCCCTCTCGACCCAGGTGTAAGTGGATACCTGGCAATGTTGGGGTAATAATAATTGCAGGGCCCGCAGGAAGAGCAGTATTAATACTGATGTGGCTACCCTGGATAAAAGACCAAATTATTGAATCAGTATAAGGTAACAATACTGAAGTTATATTAGAGATGTTTGTGTGATGGGGATGCATATTACCTTAAAAAAGTAAATTCTTTTTTTCCTCAGAAATGACGTCATAACATTGAGACATCCCTTGGGGGGGGGGGGGGTCCAGACTTTTGTAAAAGAGGAGGGGCACCACTCAGAAAATGTGCTGACAAGAAAAAAAAATATTGTCATTTTTCAGGTGATGATTAACACTATACGATATCTCACCAGCAAGAAAAAAAAATCATGTGCCTGTTGGGTCAAAAATTTGAAAGGGGGTGCACAATTTTCTTTTATTCAATTAAGCTATGCCAAATTGGTTTTAAAAGGTACGGCACAGACCGGGTGTGCCCTATTATAGCAGTATATAAGGTTTACCTTACTACACGATTTGTAATTCGTGACGTCTGACAAGATCATTAACATTCCGTCAAATATAGCGCATGTTACAACGTTTTCGTATGACAAATTGAATAGTTTTTGTCATAATCATTATCAATTTGATTGTTATCGTCACAGTATTTATGATTTTTTTTTATTTCATACTAATTGTGATAAACGTTACAATTTCCATTGACAGCATGACGAGGATGTTCAAAAGATGGGCTTCTCTACTCATTGGCCTCTTCCTTCCAACCATGATGATCTCCTTCTTATACCACAAAAATGGTGAGTTTTTGATCAATTTATTAGGATGCCCATCGAAATGTTAACGGAAGAAAAAAAATCATCGTGTTAACAGAAGAAAACAGTAGAGAGGGGGAGGGGTATACCGGGAGAGGAAAGTAGAGATAGACAGGACAAAGAGATAAATAAATACTAAAAAAGAGAGCGAGAAAGAGAAAGAGAGAGAGAGAGAGAGAGAGAGGGGGGGGGGGGGAGTGAGAGAAAGATTGAGAAAGATCGATGGAAAGGGAGCATAGAGAGAGAGAGAGAGAGAGAGAATGAAAGAGGGAGGAGGACGGACAAGTTGATTTGTCGAAACTAGATCTTACATTATACTGATGTTTCATTCATGAAGCGTCTCTTTCATTATATGTAAATGAGTAAAAAAGCATCAGTACTGAAAATTAGTATAATTATGTTCAGATCGTTGTTATTGTGTTGTAATGCCACTGATTGGAACCATGGTAAGCAGGACCTGTCGAGGTGTGACGGTAGTAGTAGGATATAGTAGTCAGGTGGACCGTGAACTGTTCCAGAACACTCTATATAGTTTACCGCCCGCCCTCAAATGTAGTATATATAGTTGTAATAGAGAAAGAAAGATAAAGCAAACAATACAAAAATTCAAAGCAATTATATGACATAAAAATGCAAATAATAACCATAAATGTATTTGCCCTTTTTTTCTCCTTTCCTATGCATGCAGAGATTTTGCAGAAGAAAATTGCCCATTCCCTTCAGCCAGATCAGCGGTTGTTTCCTAAATCATTGCCTGCTGACGAGACATCCAGCTCTGTGTGGCAACGTCTTGCATTTTCTACACCCTTCTACCGTGTCGAGAGGGGTGTCGACGAGCAGATATCACTGCCGATTGCGATGTCGGGCATGATGTTGGAAGAGACCATGCAAAGCAAACCGTCAACGAAACAAACGCTCACCACAAGAGCTGCAATAGAAATTTACCCGTTAAGAGATTCCGAGGTGACAGTTGGTACTGCCGAAAGGAATGCCATTATCCCTAAAGGAAATGACGTTAGTAGAACTGTAAAACTACAGACAGCTATCAAGAAGCGACCGAGTAAGCGCTCAAGAAGAACAAATAGAAAACTACCTGTGAAACATCTAGAATTATCTCAACATGTTAATTTGGATCTACCTGTAAAATCAATCGAAGAGTTGGATAAATCCTATGATAAACAAAAGATCCCGACTTCTGCACCGGTCGTCGTGGTCACTCTTTCTTCAAACAACACCGAAGAAGTTGCGAAAGTTTTCGAAAAGCATGATGGTTCGACTGTCGTATCACCTGTTGAATCCGCTAATATCGGACAAAGCACTGCAGCTACGACAGCCACAATAGTTGTTCGGTCAACCTCCGAGACAAAAACCATCACAGGGATAGCTAACACTGCAAAAGATGACCTTGATATCAAATTTGTGAATAAAACGAACCTTGATGGATCGATACAGACATCCGATCAAGAAAAGACCACAGAGCAGAAGATCCAATCGCCAGTGGTTGCTCCATCCAGAAGAAAATCTAAGAAACGGCAAGTCAAATCTGAGAAATCAAAGGACAGAAACGTTGCAGAAGTTGTTGATAATGACGAAAAGGTAAATGTAACGATTTCTGAAAGAAAACCCGAAAACCTTCAGAATAAGACGGACAAGATGGATGGGGTGATTCAAACTATTCAGGAACAGATGACCCAAGAAAATAATGTAACAATGAAATCGTTGTCAAAGAAAGATGACACAAAGCGCAAACGAGATCGCAAATCAAGGGCACGTCGTAAATCTCACCCAAAAGAGGTAGAGCTGAAAGAACCAGTCACTTTGCCTCTCAAGTTTAACCTCAATAATTCAAATCCACACTCACCAGTGATCTTGGCATCAACTAACAATGCTTTCTTGAACTTCACCGATAACTGGTTAGAGAGTGTGAAGCGCTCTGGTATCAAATCTGGAGTGACCTTGGTGGCAGAGGATCGCGAAGCGTTCATCTACTTGAAGGACAGGACCGACATTATGCTCAATGTCATCCTCAATGACGTATCCGAATCACCAGGTGAACGACTTCTTTTCGATTCTCCTGCTTACAAGCAACTGGTCAACAAGAGACCGAGCTACATACTCCAGCTGCTCTCCAGCGGACATGATGTTCTGTTCTCTGATGTGGACATCGTATGGCTCAAGAACCCCCTGCCATACTTCACCAACGATACCAACGACATATGGCTGCAGGAGGACCTTCATGAACCCACTGTCTACTGTGCAGGATTCACCTTCTATCGCTCCACACCAGCAACCATTGCCCTCGTGACAGAGTGGGTGCAGAATCTAGCCCTACATCCTACCTACCCTGACCAAAGGGTGCTTAATGGACTCCTCAGGAAGAAAAGATGGCAGGGAGACAACATCAAAAGAGCTGTTATGGATTCAAGGTTGTTCCCAAGTGGACATCTTTACTTTGACCCAGAATGGCGTGAGGCTAATAAGGATGCCGAGCAAGTGATGATACATAATAATTGGATTGTTGGACATGATCGCAAGGTGGAACGCTTTAAGAATGAAGGGCTCTGGTACTTGCATGATAAGGAAACACAACAAAACTTAAAATGAATATAAATTTTATAATTTAACAAACCTGTTTTGAACGTACTCAGAAGAATTTTTCGAGATAGATATTGAGATAGAGAAGCAATATCAGAATCCATCTGAAATCTTACTATTTAGAACTTTTGTTTACTGCGTTTGTAAAGTTTTTCTACTTAAATTTTCATCCAGAGTTATTTCTCTCATTCACTTTTCCTTCTTAATTTTCATGTGTATTTTACGACAACTTTAAGCCTGAGTATTTTTCATGAAAGTTTATGGATAAATAAACCCCCTACTCTGGGAACAAAACAAATCAACAAACAAATGAGTCCTCAGTTTTATATAAGGCAACACACATATTTTTTTTTTCTTCTTCATTTTTTCACTTATATTAGCAACAGGGGAGCGTTTCGTCAAGTGTTTTGTCAGTGATTTTTACCGACAAATTTGCTCTCAGCAATTCAGATGCAAGGATTTCAGGAGCGTATAACAGAGTCGGTTAAAATCACTGACAAAACACTTGATTAAACGCTTCCCAGGATCCAAGACGATGTGACATACTCTCAATCCCAAATAAGATGGCGACAAATCCTTAACTGTTGTCGTCAAAATGAAATGGCAGGAAATTTAATGACAAAATACTAAAAAGGTATAGATAGATATTTGGCTGAAATATCGGTGTTACGAGAAATATTTCGTTGATAATTCAGTTTACAGAAAAACACGGGGAAAAGGAAATATTGGAGAGGAAGAATGAGAGAGAATGACTAGATGGGTATATATATCAATGGACTAACTGCTCACGAGACCTAAAAACGTTGCTCTCGTGAGCCTTTTCAGAAGGGCCCCCGAGACCTGGGGAGCGTTTCATCAAGCGTTTTGTCAGTGATTTTTACCGACAACTGTTATAAACTACTGAAATCCTTGCATCTGATTGGCTGAGAGCAAATTTGTCGGTAAAAATCACTGACAAAACGCTTGATGAAACGCTCCCCTGATATTGCAGGTCTTGTTGGCTGTAGCTTAACTAGAGAGGGGGGGGGGGGGAGGAATAGAAAGAGCCGAAGAGAAAGAGAGGGAGGGAGGGAGAGAGTGAGATAGAGAGAGGGGGAGAGGGGTGAGGGAGGGTGAAGGAGAAAGGAATAGATAAATGACAAAGGTTCGTATAGATTAGAAATGAAAGCCAATTTCATGGAAAGATTATTTTTTTTCGTAGAAAGATAATTTTGAGCCGGGGTTTTACAAATCAATTTGTTTTGAAGTTCAATATTAATACATTGAAATTTATATGGAAGCAATTAGCATATATGTCTGTATCACTTTGTGTTCAGTATATCGTCTTCCATCCTCTCACAGAGACCCTTTTAAGTCTGAAAGAATGACGGAAGCTTCTCATTTTATGACGTAACTGTATGGGATTGGACGCCAGCCTCACTTTAATGAAATTGGCTTTAAAGTATAAAACCTACAACCGGTAACCCTGGCACCACGCTGTCTTTGATACCAATATGTCTTCTTGTCAGGGCGTCACAAATCTATTTATTCAAACGATTAAATTCACGTTCAACACTTCAGATCGGTCAGTATGAAGGCTTTATAGTGATACCGACAAAGGAAATTATAAAGCACTTTCCCCTCATGACGTACAGTATATGGATCGTGAAAGGAAGATAGAGAAAGAGACTTTCTTTATTTAGGAAGACTTTCAAATTTGCCTGTTTTGGGTTGTATTCAAAGTCATGGAGACTTGGAGACTCCGTTGAAACGCCGCAATATGTTTCACTAATATCTTTTATAATCAACGATTGATGTGACTTTGCAATAGTAACTTTTGCTGCTACTTGCCAGTTTGTGAAAAAAAGTGATGGTACTCGACGAACTTTCCAGTCGAATACACTCAGTGACTTGTTTCATTTACATGAGCCTTTTGAGTATCTCTACGGACAAGCCTTGGGAATTTTGGCGGTTGTCAAGTACAACCTAATCTCAAACTGGTTGATATCCATGATAAGCTTTGGATATGATTATGCAAATGGTCTGTCTATAATTCACATGAACGTAATGAGTACCGGACGGTAAGTTTTAAAAATATGAATTCGACACCCCCTAAACAAAAAAACAACAGCAAACAAACAAATAAACAAACAAACAAATCGATTTATTTTAATGATACAGGGGTTATGCTTGTTTTACTTCATCATCAGATAAGTAGATGTGCATATGGGGTTTATTCAATACACATCTCCAAGAATCGTTCAGAGATAGTACAATTTTCGACATTCGCTTCAATATAAAATGAATTTTTATTCACTTTTCAAGCGGAAATATTTCTTTGGTTATCAGGTTTACATATTCAATATAGAATGTAATACACAGGGTGATATTAGAATATGCGTTCTTCTATGGACTGGCTTAAAACAAAATGAAAATAAAACGTCATTGGCAAAAGTATGTGTGCAACATAGCTATTGCGTGAAATAAATAGCGCCCTCTTTCTTGTCCTGCATGCGCGCATCCTGTATACCATAATGTATAGCATACTAGTAGTTTTAATGAAGATTGTCATGTACGTAGCCCGTATCCAACTACGAAACAATACAATACGATGTTATCAAATTCTGATTACCTTTGTTCTCTAAAGAACTCCCCCCCCCCCTTTTTTTTTTGTTAAAGCCAATGCATTTTCTAAGGGAGCTGAGTGGTGAATTATGGTCTATTCTAAAGATGTCAATCTAACTTAGTATAAACAAAACTAAAAGTAAAGTATAACTATAAGGATTATTTATTAATGGAAATACATGCGTAGGAGCTGCGGTAAATCAAATAAAATTTAACTTATTTTTAAAGTCTATATTTCAGGACACAGAATATTATACGAGCATATAAATTCGTATAACAATGCTAAAGTCGTTTTGTCTGGTCTAATAAAGAATATTGCGTCAATTTTAATTCGATAGTTGAATTTTGATCGAAATAAGGTAAAGGTATTATGTCAGTGAAGTCTTCAAGCCTATTTATCATGAAAATGTCTTCAAACCTGCTCATTCTTTGAATTCAACCATATTGTCTATCTTCAGTGACCATCCACCATCTATACCACATCTTAGCATGATATTTCTCAGCCTTTTCGTCATTTATTGCCAACAATCTAGAACAAATCATTTCAAATTACTAGTATGTGAAATTAATTACTTTGACTACAAGAACCATAATCCTGGATACCATACCGTGTACTCAGTAGCGGGGGAGATGTTATACCCCCTAAATCTTGATTACCCCCTTTAATTGAAAATTAAAATGAGCGTCTCTAATAAAGCGAGTTGTATGTCATTTTATCAATTAATGATGTCGAAATCAACTCATATAAAATATATAACTTTTCTTCTCATTACAGATACCTATTGGTGTATACTCCATTTATAAAATATCAGAATACAATGTTAAGTCGATGTGTAATATATTCACGTACATCTACATTATGCAGACGAGTCAATTACATGAAACTCGTAAACTGTCAGTTTCAGGACTTAATGCTGGAGTAAACTATGCGTGGATGTAACATAGTGCAAAAATTATAGGCTAAAGATTAAAATTAACAGTGGGCGCAACGGGCGTCGCTGAAGGGGGTGTGGAGTGTGACATCTCCATCAAAATTTGTTGGCACAAGATTAGTAAAAATTGATGATCATTTTTTAAAAAATTTTCCCGCTCTCTTGTAGGCAAATTTGGTCCGACATCTCACAATCAACATGGTCTAGCGACTCCCCTGGTGGGCACTACTGTATCAGCGCGATCATTTCTGCAAAGTGATATTCACCACATTTAAGTGCCAAGTTTAAAAAAGGAGCAAACTTTAAGTCTGTCTTCAAAATAAAGATCTTCGTACACATCCAATTGCAACCTTTTTTGATCTGCCAAGAGAATGAGCTAAAAAAATCTCTTCTCGGACCTTCTCAATAGTCGATCTGGGGTGGCCTGGAGCGGGATAATGCCAAGAAACGCAGGGCACTTTCTCACTATATATACAGCGAGAAAATGCTACATACTGCTAGATGTTATCCATTGCTGAGGCATAATGAAGATGTGCTTCTGTCGACAACGTCCGACGATTTCACTAAGCGGGTCAGAGTGGTGTTAAGAAGCACTGTGCCTGGTGAGATCTAGGACTATATTCCATCATGTTCTTTGGGATACATTTGCTTTGCTTTCGCGACAAAGTCATCCGCTATGTCCAATGCTATAAGCCGGTCCTGAAAGAAGGAAAGCGAGAAAGAAGGTGTTGAAAATATTTGTGCATTATGATAGCCCATAGGACATCAATCTGAGATTGTTTTCCTCCTGTTTGCCCAACCCCTTTTTTGTAGTCATTGAGTACCAATTAGAAATCGGCACTTCATACTTTAAAAAAAAAATCTCTTTAAAATAAGAAATTTTTTACAACAATTATGGCCCGTGAACTACATCTTCTAAACAGTGCTGCGAGTTTTAAAAAGAACTTTTAGGTATATATAAAAAAAGGCAAACTTACTGATCTAAAACCATAATATTCTAAAAAGATTCTGTATGTTTTGAATTAGTTACCCCTTGGCCATCATTCCAGGACAACTAACCCCAATCAAGTACCCCTTACTGAACCCTAAATAGTAGGGTGAACGGGGGGGGGGGGGGGGGGGGGGGGGGGGGTCATAAAGCTGTTCGTAAGTTACGAACGACTTTACGCACGACTGGTGATATGTTCTTGTGCTAAATGAGATATCCCAGATTTTCCCTGGTGTTTTAACATGTGGGACTGAATTTCTAATAACCCTAATCAATTTTGACAAATAATAAACTTTGCATATGGATGCTTGAAAGAAGTTTAATCCACAAAAATCGGATTTCAACTTTAGCTGATGGGAATCAAAATGATTGAGAATCTGATTAGCACCCAAGAACAGGTACCAGTCGTGCGTAAAGTCGTTCGTAACTTTACGAACAGCTTTATGAAACACCTCCTTGGTATAATAAGCCAGTTCGTAATCAGAATTAAAGGTCATTTTGTACGGAGTACAATAATTCGCCGTCATTTTGTACGCACCTATGGTACGCACCACGCGCGATGCGCGCACCAGTATATGATTTCACATGTTAAACAAGTAGCGCGCCCACTAAAACAAATGCGTGTGTGCGTACGAATTGGGGTCATTTCAGGGTCATTTATACCATGAATTAATTACGAATGAGCTTACTGTAAAAAGGGGTATAGTTTTCTGAGGTAAATTGTCCTAAGCCGTAGTTGTCCTAGGGGGTCGATATTCGGGCCTTTATTGTTCTAAGGGTCCACTTACTATGATTATTCCGTATCTCCTGTCTTGTACTTCAGCATCACTGAAGAGATCGGTCTGGTAAACGATGACGTAATGTAGATTGAGAGCTTGATCAGATGGCGGGTCAGGTTGCGTCATTCCCGAGGCAGAGCTAATTGATACAAGCTTTTCGGCCTGAGCAGCAAACCCTTAAATGAGGTTGTAAGAAGGTGGTGAGATAAAGAAATTACACATAAGAATAACGCAATATTCTATACTATATTCTGAAATAACCTATAATTATTTTGAAATAGTGTGACGTCAAGGCATTTCATGCGACTATAACGGAACATCCCGTTAGACCGACAACCCACGAAGCCGACGTCGCACGAGACCAACAGCCCACGAGATCGACGTCCTACGAAACCGACAACCCAAAAGGCCATGTGACTGACAATGTCGGTCTCGTTTACTCTCAGAAACGTTGTCAGAATAGGCCCGCGACATCGACATTTCGGTCTCGTAGGCTGTCGGTCTCGTTAACTCTCACATAACTTTTCAGAAGGCCTGTAAGACCAACATGATCAGTCTAGTGGGCTGTAGCCGACTATAACCATGAAAACTTTCTGTCTCTTTGTAATTATCTTCTCTTATGTTCTCTTTCATCTTTTCTCTCTCCCCCACTCAGGTCTCTCATGATTAATCTTACCTAATTCTTCTAAGACTTTGCGCCATCTATCTTGTACATGTTTCCGCTGTAACCGGATGGCCTGCATCTTCTCATAAATGACCTTCTTTTCCTAAAGAACAGAAAGAAGAATCACTTAGGAAACAAACCATTGAAAAAAGAACATTCACTGAAATTCTTCATCGATAACTATTTAGATATAGACCTACTATATGCATGTACTTGAAGGTAGTTCCTTATTATTAAAAAAGGATTACTTATAAATCGCATTCCAATCACATTCCCTATCTCTCTCTCTCTCTCTCTCTGTCAGAAGTGACTTTTTAGACTACATTAGCATTTTAATTTAGGGTATCAAAGCTAATACTGAAATCAAATTAGTTTCATTCAGGGGTGGCTTATGGGTGTGAAACCCAATTCAATAGTTCTGTCGCAGAATACTAACATGTCTTATATAGGGGGGGGGGGGGGAATAATGATTTCTATTTTTTGTTTGTATCTTCTGAAAACTTGTCCACAAATTTGTAATGGGAGTCTAATATCGAATGGGTTCATCGAGTATTACGTTCAGGCGCTTACGTGCAATTCGACACAATACAAAACAAAAATAATTTTATCACTGATACACCTCTTAAGAATGTATATTGGACTGTGGACTTTAATCTAGAAATCTCATCATCAGACTAAACAGAGAAACGTACATATCAATACAGAGAATCACCTGATATTTTGAAGGGAAAAAGGATCAATCCTGATTATCATGTACACACTTGATCTTGAAATACCCATTTGATTAATGAGGAAATAGATTTGGATATAATCCATTATGTTTTTTCCTGACTGATTCCGTAAAAAAATTGATATCATATTTTATATCCACTCATCTTGTCCTTATATATGTTTTTTTTTCTTTGTCTTTTGTACTTAGTGCGCCTTGAGCATTTGATATCTAGTGGATCTATTGCATTACAAATCTTTTTTATTATATCATACAGCTTGTTTTATATTTACCAATATTTTATGTGTATAATTATGTTGAGGCTAATAAAATTGTTTTTAAAAAAGAAGACAAGAATATCACTCTCGTTGTATAACGTTCACGATATCATGATTTGTGTATATTTATGTATAATGTGTGTCAGAATGAATATTTTCCTGGACTGCCATCCCCCCCCCCCCCTAAAGAAAAGGGGAGGGGTAACACGGACCAAAAACTCTCGTCGAGTAATCAAAATTAAGTCAACTATAGCGCTGGACTGCCATCCTCAGAAAGGGGGGGGGGTATATAAAAAAAAAATACAAAAAGTCTACCCAGATGACTAATGACCACCCCCCCCCCCCAGCTTTGACAATACCTATTATAGAACATAAACGTTAATTACAATGGATAATATCATCCAAAGGAGTAATCGTCTGGGTAGCTAGTAAAATGTCCGGATGGTCAGTATGGACATTCGCCTGGAGGAGCGGGTATTCAACCGGATGAAATTTTCCAGATGGTTGTTGTCCTAGATGGGTAATTGTCTTCATAGAAATCGTATATAGGGCAAGTAGTTCCGTCCACCCTGTCCACTGTCGCAAAGCTACAAACGTCCCAGCAAGATTTGCCCATCATAGCATTTCATAATCAACAATTATCATACCAAGTGAATTGTTGAAATATCTATGCCACAGAAATTTTTTGGTCATTAAAACAACCACTTACCATGTTTGTTGTTGCTTTCCTCCAGTCTCTGATGAGTCCATCAAGTTCTCTGTCTTGGCTCACCCTGGTGTGTGTGATGTCATAAGGGTCAGACCAAAGATTAATATCATCTTCCCAAGATCTGTAGCTAGCTATGTAGGCATCTACCAAACACCCGCCCCTGTAGAAGAAAGACGTATTATGTCTTGAAACAAAGAAAAATGTATATTCGGGATCGGATTATGATAATGTAACTATATATCGCTATATATACATGTGTATTTACCCCCGGGTATTTACCCCAAAAATCCATTTCTGTAGAAGAAAGACGTATGTCTTGAAATAGGAAAAATGTATATCGCGATCGGATTATATTAATGATGTATGGATGGAAGATGCAACAGTATAAGACCTAACTAAATGGCCATCAATGCATTGAGAATTATATAATTACATGTATTTCATCCATAAAAAGCTATATAAAACGAACTACCTAAGAATGAATATTCATGTTTTCGCAATTGTATGCAGAATGATATAATTTTCGATCAACTTTATAAACCTCGAGCCAAACGCATTCTTACCCATTTTTCAGCAATGAAGAGGATTCTGTAACACCCTGTCTGTTAGTTGTGGTCAAGTCCTGATCTTCGATATCATCATAATGTCTGTGCTTTCTCGACATCCAAGGGCAACAAATAGCCATTTTCATCAACAGATCAATGATTCTTCGTGATTTACCGGTCAAAAAGAATTCAGCAGAAGCTGTACCTTACACAGCTTCATTTAATAATGATCAAAACTGATTGGAAATATCAAGCACTAATTTGTTATGACGACGTGTTAAGTGCTTGCGATTGGGAAAAGAGTCTCTTCAGTGTTCACGCAAATTAATTGCGACATTAGTGTCATCCTAATCTCGGGTATGTTGCGAAGCGAAGAGGTTTAAGACCTGATATCGAGATATCGAGAGCCTTCAACATGTGTTGAGTACATACATGGACAGGGGTCGTTCTGTGCAAACATAAAGTGTCCCAAGTTCATTCAAAATGGAGAACTTGTTACGTAACTGTGTCATCAAAACATACCCTCTCTGTACACCATACAATAATCACGGTTCAATTCTCAGGGAACAATCGCTATTTTACAGGAGTCCGGGCTGTTCGTCTAAAAAGCGTCCTTTCGATTTTTGTTTCGGCTATACCATTTGACACATCTTTACGGATGAAAAATGATCAAATTCTTGCTGTCGTCTGATATCAAATTTTGATTAGGAATAATTTATTTTAAATCCGTCAAATTAAATAACAAATAAACAGTATATTCCCTGTATTCTTGTTCAGGATGTGGATGCTGATGTCGTGCACATTTCATAAAAATGAGCGGCGATGCAAACGAAACTGGAACATCGAAGTTGATTGAGGGATTTCACGCTGTTTGCAAATATTCGACTAATGATGCTTGCAGGGAAGATCTACTTATCCGCGTATATAGATCTTTTCAATCACTTTTGGATTATACTGACAGGCCTAAGTATGTAACTCGTTCGAAGTCTGAGACATCAGCAATATAAAGCCCCATAACCTGAATTGTGAAAAGTCATAGTTTGGCTTGTTGCTTCCTTCCCATTCCCTTCCTCTAGATTTCCTCTGAAATATAAGAGCTATACCACAATCCTAGAATAACATTTCCTGACACTGAATAAAACACGAACATGACGAAGATCGCCAAAAAAAATCCAGATCGAATACTAACTTTCCTCCAAAGCATCAATACGCTCACCACGAAGCACGTGACCAACAAAGTAGAGAACTTTGTCCGGTCGCTCGTATAAAGAATGCTAAACTGCGGCACCTTTATTTTCGAACTTTGGTTCCTTTTTACGCTGTGGGGGTTCTTCTTATCAGAGATACCTTACTTCAAAAACAATTATTAGATGTAATTTATGATACAAGGCTTCATAGTGTACTGACAAACCGATTTGTTTTTACCATGGTTTTTACCAGTGTAGTATGAGAATCCACATACACATTATACCAGTGAATATTTTGACTCAACAACCCCATTTCCTGGAGTCCCTGGTAAATAGACTCGTAACAATAACCTGTTAACAATAATGAACTTCCTCGGTATATTTTACGACTTGTTCAAAATAGTAAGTTCACAATGAGCTTGTAGTATTTTTTGCAGGAGACTTCAGGCTACGCATTCCGGTAAGCGTAATGAAGATAACAATAATTATCAACCGAAACTGATCATAATTTTTTATCCTCCTTTCAATTACCAATGAATATAGATATCTTTCTAGACTAGTGTAAATGGAAATCGTGTTGTATTAATAATCATGTGCATGTTATATTTTGGTTTGTGACTATATATAGCGTGTGGGAATTTTCATGTCGACTATTATAGTTGAGTGGGTTGCTTATACCTTGTGATTCAAATAGAAACAGGAAGTATTTATGTGAAAACAAAGGTGTGGAAAAAAGAACTGTCTGCTATTCTTTGTATTGTCTCTCTCTCTCTCTCTCTCTCTCTCTCTCTCTCTCTTGCTCTTCCCCAGTCTCTCACTCTTCCTCTCCCCTCTGTTCTCTCTCTCCCTCTCTATATTATTTACATGACAATGTACGTCATTTTGCTATTCTTCTGTAAAGAGATTCTAGTTCCTCCTACACATTTGATTTTTTTTTTTTTAATCGCTGTTCCCTATTTGGTTTTTCTCGAATTGTGTGCCCCTATCTTCCATACATACAGCTTACACCTCTCTCTCTCCCTCTCTCTTTCTCTCTCTTTATTTTCTCTCTCTATCTCTTTCTCACTCCCCCCCCCCTCTCTCTCTCTCTCTCATGCACCCACACACACCCACTCTTAACTCATACATACAATACATAAACGCTTTTTACAATATTTCTCTATCTGTTTCTCTCTGTTATTACAATGAACAGAAATGCAAAAGGAAATGAAATGAAAACAGCATTCGTGAATTATACAATTGTCTACAAACAATAAGTATGTCAGTATATACTCCTAGTGTTGAAACAAAAATTACGAATAATCATTTTTTTCCAATGTGTCTCTTTAATGTTTAGATTAAGAATTTAAAAAAAAGAAAGAAATCTCTGCTTTCAATTTAGACACTGGAACGTGTATATATAGGCCTACATGAAATAACGCCGAAACAGTTAACAGGGTTTCTTTATGTAAGTGAGACAATAAATTCTATGAATTGGAATTGTGAAATTCATTATTCATTCCCATGCCTCAAGTGTTGTCTGATGATTGAATTTAACAATGATTAACCATTTTATCAAATACCGTGTGAAGCAAACAATTCATTACCGTGATCTTTGATTTTGATGTCAACAAATATCGTAAACTCAAGGTCACTGTGTTATTCAGAATGCTGTTATACATACACAATAAATGGAGCCAAAGTACAACGGGAATCTTGCATTTTTGCCAAAGTTTTATTCGCTCAAAATCTAATGTTGAATAGCAGTAGGGAAGAAACCACACAATTTCATAAACTTCAGATTAAAAAAAACAAAAACAAAACAAAACAAAACAAAACAAAACAAAACAAAACAAAACAAAAATCGCAGATCATCGAATACATTAAAGTGAATCATAAAGCTACAATTAGATTAACTGATTTTTAACTTAGTATTATTGGTCATAATCTGGGCCATTCTTTGTAAAGTGTAACTTTTTTGACAAAAATGAAGTTCATTCTTGCTGTTTTTGAATAGTATATTCTTGAAGAGTAATGTCTATTAAAACAAGTTACATGGATCACATTTTTTTTTAAATTGAAGACCCAATTATGCTAATTTGCATACAATTACATTGGCATAAATTAAAGTAAAAATTTTTTTCACTGTATAATAGTCATCTCTCAGTATGATCTTTGATATGTGTTGCCACTTTAGAGTGAAATCATACCCTTCCCAGGTCCTTTTGCAAGTAATTAAGTTGAAGGAAAAAAAATTGTCTATGCATTATGTAATAACTAACATGCATAATTGAATAATTCTGATGTCACACACGTGACCCCCAAAACATGAAAAGTTTATGCTATTTGAAAAATACAATTTGGATAATGTATAATTTTTCCTGTCATAAGCTAACGTGTATGTGTCTTCAATCTCACCAAATATTATTCCAAATATGGTTCTCGTTCTTTAAATATTGCCCAACGAACTTTGTCACACACATGACCTGAGTGCAAATGGTCAAGTGCATATGTACTGGGCAAGTCATGTGTAGAGTCTTTTTCATCTATTATTGTTAAGTTTCTTGAACTATTCTGTTTTCACTTTTTGTATTCCTCTTGCTTAATCCTCTGAACTGATTGCTAACCCTATACAATTATGATCAAATTGTTATTAGCTATCGTTTAATATGTGCGATGTAATTGGCCAATGGAAATGCGCTACTGAAAATAGTTTATAAAAACAAGCTAAAGATGAATATACATGTATATCAGCATGAAAACTTTGATTTTTTTTCTACTTTGAGTCTTTGATTTGAACATTAATAATAATGATAATAGTAAATATCAATGATAATAATATATGATATTCATAATAATAATGATAATTACAATAACAATAATAATAAAAATTATCAATAATAATACTATGTCTTGTTTACTCTGAAGGGTAGCCTCATCAGTACTAATTACTTTTCTCCCTAAGGGCCCTGCAAGTATTATTACCCTGGTTTTAGCAAGACAACAGAAGTAGTGCTCAGTGCATTCAAGAAATAAATCCTACAGGTACCCACTTACTATACCTGGATAGAGCATGGCAAATGCAGATAAATGTCTTGCTAAAGGACGTTAGTGCCATGGCAATCAATTAAACCCCATACCTTGTGATCTGTAGTACGGTTAACTTATCACCAGACCAAAAACACCTCCACAGTATATCAGTGAATATATCAATAAATGAATGAAAATGAAAAAGAGATATATTTTGTGTTCCTTGGGTATTTACCATAAGGAAAAGACATGAGAATCACTTTCTACGGTATTGATGATAATTTGTATAGAGCTATTGCAAAATGAATTTAAAATATTAAATATTATGATTATTCAATAGTTCACCAAATCTGTACACATTACCTATGGCATGTCACACACGTGACCATACATCATGATACAAAATATTACATAACAAAAATCTTATGCAACTTTCAACAGAATTAATGCTATTTTCTAAGAGATAGTACCATGAAATATATCTACCATAAATATGAACATTGAAGCTTTTGAAAATTCAGAGGGATTTAAAGATGAAATGTGAGTTTTAAAAACCTGTTTCTGTGCGAGGTCACACACGTGACCTGAATTTTTTGACCTCTGACGTAGAACAGGTATTATCATTGACATTTTAATGTTATTTTAATAACATGGATTTAAAAATCCATGTACCTATGTCTGTATTTGCTGTGTATACATGAAAAACCAACACACTTGGAAGATTATTAAAATCATAGGGCTCACAATAGCGCAATTCCCTGTTTTTTGGTCACACACGTGATTAGGAATGGCCCATCTAGAGTAGATGCCTGCTTAAGCAAACATTACTTTAAAGGGCCCCTGCCATCAAAATGCAAGTGGATACCTGTTGGTGTGCAGTCCTATGTACATCTCATATTTTGATATTTAAACTTCGAAATATGTTTCATAGATTTTAAATATTTTTGAAATAGTTTTCTACAACCTGCTAAGCCCCACCCACTTAAAAAAAAAATCCTCCAGACCATTTGCCCCCTGTGACATTATTGTCAGTCATCAGTGAGCTAATAGCGATTTTGCAAGTGAAATTGGTATTTAACTTTGTCAAAGCTGACACCTGTTACAATACAACATACAATAACAACATAGGAGTTGCTATGTCAGACATGCTTTAGCATCAGCAGGAAAACAAAGGCAGTGAGGAGGTATTGTATGAAAGCATGCAATTCTATTATGGGTGTGTGCTAAGCTGGGGGTCTATTGTATTGTAGAATAGTGGAATGTAACTTCCGCCAGCTCAGCACACACTCGTGAAGTTCAAGCGCATGCGTAATACTACCTTTGTAGCTCACCATGAATATTCATAATGCGTATACCTTTGAACTAATATCAGGAGGCAGGATTTTACTGTAATAGGTAAACCTGTTTGGGAAAAAAAATTCGCGCCCGGGGCAACTATCAAATCTGCGCCCCCCCCCCCCCCCATACCAAAACTCAGATTAATGAAATGATTTAGAAATGATGGCACTACGTGAAAATGAGTTTTGATGCACATAATCCGGGGTTGTTAGCCCAAATTTAATTGATAAGAGAGGGAGCAGCGCGACCAAGCGGCAGTTTTTGTTTTTTTTTTTTCATTTTCACTCAAATTGAAATTTCTCAGGTATTTTACCCTTAGAAAAAAATCCAAGGGAATACAGCAACTTAGCAAAAGATTTTTTTTTGGTTGAAATTTTGAACATTCCTATATTTTGGGGGATGAAAACCCTGAAGAAATAGGTTTGAGGAAATTAGCAAGGCAATTGCGAGGCAAATTTATGATTTCTTTCTTTTGAATATGTTTTTTATGCACTTATATCCCATCTGGGGCGCAAAATTTAACAAGCTCCTGTCTTATGCGGAGGGGGGGGGGGGGGGGGCAAAGCAACTAGGGCACGAAATAGCTAGATCCTGAACATAATTATGGGAGGGAGCAAAGCGACACAGCTGTAGGAAAAAAAAAATCGCATTTCAAACGATTTAAAACACAATTTCTTTGTCCTTGACTGGGGCGCAAATAACCCTCAAAGACCATTTTTGTATTTCTCCCCCTTTTCTTTCTCTCTTTTGCGTTTTTTGCGCCCCCTTCAAGTGCCGCCCGGGGCACGTGTCTCCTCTACCCCCCCCCCGTAGATACGCCACTGCCTCCTCATTACCATTCTTTTCCTGGTGATGCTACAGCATGTCTGACATAGCAACTCCTATGTATAGGCACTGTATGGTCTATTAGAACAGATGGTCATCTCTGCATGGCAAAGCTACATACCACTGTCTCTCCTTAGTTCACTAATGATTGACAGATGATGTCATTGCAGGAATGAGATCTGGGGCATTTTTTTTTTAGGGTGGAGTTTAGCATGTTATAAGAAAATGATTTTAAAAATATTCAACAAAATTATGAAACATAGTTAAATGTTTGAATAACAAAATATAAGTTTTATGCATCCCTGCACATCAACAGGAATCAACTTGCATTTGGATTGCAGGGGACCTTTAATGCCCATCGCACTCTATACGATCGGTCTGCGATCCTATTTCGGAAGAAAATGTAATAGCATTTGATATAGACCTTTAAACACAAATAATTAATTTTTGATTGAGGTTCTGGATAGTCATATATATAGATAGTAAAATGGAAAATACGGCCTATAGTTTGTGAACCTGTCCCGGAATAGTCACCCCATTTTACATATGAGATTTGACCCCTTAAAGTTACTATAGCATCCATGTCGTTCACAAATAGCTAGCCTGAACGAAGCCACCGGGTTTGGCCCCCAGAGCCCGCCCAAAGCCCCCCCCCCCCCCCCCCAAGTCGGGTCGATTCCAACCCATCTAACATATGCGCCAAACTTTATCAGAAAAAAGTTGCATGGCTCATACATTACCAAAATACAAAAACTGACAAAAGTTTCCGTCGGGAAGGGTTGTCAGTCGGCCCCTAAAGATTGGGGAAAATTTTCCCCCTATAAGGCTCATGGACCACATTTTGTCAGAAGGAAGATGCATGGGTATACATTACAAAAATATTAAAACTAAGAAAAAAAATTCCATCGGGAAGGGAATGTAACACGCCCCTGAAAAACACCAAAGTGCCCCTAAACCCACGCTTTGCTGCCCCAAATGCTCTGGATGGAGAAAAAGCATTTTTTGGCATTACAATCTCAATATTACTCCAAAGTGTCTCTTTCATTATTCAGGTCAAATTTAAATAGTACAATCTTGAGTACTGTAATTTTATTGTGGTGCAAGTTGGCGTCAAATGAACATTTCAATAATAAGTTATTAAATTGTGAAAAATGTATTGCTTTCTCAAATGTAGTCAAATGATATTGTCAGGATTATGTAAACTATTGTCCATCTGCGCCTGTTTGACGACGCATTATAGGGAGCTTGCAAGTTATTTGTGTAGTGAACACAGTCATAAATGGTAAATTTCAGCATTGCAGCCACATAGCCCAGATACTTGCAAGCTGCTCTATTATGTCTTTCCAAACAAGTGCAGATGGACAATATATGCATTTTCGTATAATAGACCGGTTTACTAAGTTATTCAAATTTATGGATGTTTCTTTCCGGAGGACCTAGTGACCAGGTATTCCACCAACCTGTTAATAATAAATGGACTACAATACTAGGTATCCAGTTTGCATATATTACTTGTTGCTATGTCGGGCAAGCATCGGGCAAGCTTTCAAGTTGTCAAGAACAACCTTTGTTTAAAGAGCATGCATAAAATTTGAATATGTTAGTAAACCGGCCTATTAATATAATAGTGATATCGCAATGGCTATTAAAGTTGATGATGGTAGTGATGATGATGATGATGATGATGATAATTTTTTTTTATTTTTTTTATTTTTTTTAGAAATAGTTATTGTTATTCTACATTCTATAATTATCGCTATACTGTAATACCTCTCCACGGTAATGTACATTGTTTCGCTTCTTAAAATCTCCTAATTGCAGGCGTAAATAATGCAGGAGTTCTTCTGAGTTCACTTTCTTCGGAATATCATATTTCATTTCTTATTAGCACAGCCAGGCCCGGGGCCATAACAGCACTTCTCAGACAGCTCACATCGAGGCCGTGGTGTCATCTTGTGCTTCTCCTTTTTGGGCTTCGTTGATTCATGATGACACTGGACCATGCTGTGTGATGGAACCAAAGCAAAGCTTGATTTAAACTTTTTTTTTTTTTCTTTGAGGGAACAAATTTTATCCTTTCAAAACTTTTATTTATTTGTTTCCACTTGCGTATCAGCACAATGTGTTGTTTTTTAATCACATTTGTAGAATAAAAGGGCCGTTCTTTGATCAATATTATAAAGTTCAAGTTCAAGTTCAAGTTCGCTTTATTTCATATTCACATTTCACATTTCAATGTTAATACATTATTGTCGGTTGTAGGTTCGTTAACAAGAATTAATAACGATAAAAAATAATACAGTGTTTATGTAATAAACATGAGTACATAAAAAATATATTGTATCAGTTTCAGTTACTTGTCGTAATTTAAAAGAATGACTAACAAAATTGGAAATGGGGATATGAAGGAGCCTAAAGTAAAAGCAGAGCTTGTTGGTTATAGGCTCCAGAGAGTAATAAAATATAAGTCTTACAGGGTTGTGTAAAAGAACAAGAAACAGTTATAGTTAAGTTTAAGTAAAACAACTACACGTATTATTAAAGTTTCATCAAATGTGAAAGAATAATCAGCGAAGGATACTTAAGTGCAAATAAGAAAAAGAATGGATTTAAGCACGTGTTATTCTTTTAAGGAGATGTACCATTGTAAGTGGTACCAATCACCCAAAAGTATTTTACTCTGTATATATTAGAGGTTCCATGTCCCTATTCTATATTCAAGATTCGGGCTTCAAATATAACTTCTATAAAGAAACGTAAAAGTGTCTTCGGAGTAGACTAGTCGACGCACCCGTACGCGCGCTCCTGAATGGCCTGGCCATAGACGTGCTCGGAACCTTTGGAGTTCTGCGCGAGCATTTCCACGATATCCTATATTAAACTGTGGACCTATAGAATGCCAGGTAAAGTTCTTTGAGGTTGATTTCATACTTTCTAGCTCTACACAAATTATTTTCTTAGGTGATTTGTACACTTTAAAGTCATCTTTTGGTAAAGGTTGCATATGAACATTTCTAAGTTTTTATGTATAAATTCCCTATTCATCATGTTCATCTTGCGGTCTATAAATTGCTTTTAAATTAGTATACCTTGTAGTTTTGTAGATTTTAGGAAGAAATTCATTTTAGTGCTAATGCCTTTAACATGACTCCTATAATGCAAAAAGTACAAAATAAACGAAATATCATTCTAAAAACTACATGAATTGAGGAAGAGGGAACAAGCCTATGGAACAAGCACATGCTTCATTTCTTCTGGCAGAATTTTTTTTCTTGATATATTTCAATTATTTGATTAGGAATTTAAAGTACAATTTGTATGATATTTTCACATTCATGCACAAAGTTCAGTTCGAAAGCACTTACATGAAATGATTCTGGTGATTTGAAGTTGATGGGAACGTAAGCATATGCGTTGGTACAGCTGTGGCGACATTCAAGGCATAAGCCTCCTCCTTTTCCATCGAAATCCTGGGTGGCGCATTTGTCGGAAATTTGGTCAAGACTTAGGGTTTGGCTTCGTTCCCATTGAGCAATCTCATCTTGAAGCACAGAAGAATATTTCACCCTGAGTCAAGGGAGAAAGAGAGAAAGAAAGAAGGAGGGAGTAAGAAAAGGTGGAGAAAGAGAGAGAGAGAAGGGAGATAATATATATATATAGAGAGAGAGAGAGAGAGAGAGAGAGAGAGAGAGAGAGAGAGTGGAGGAGGGAGAGAGAGAGAGAGAGAGGGGAAGGGGGAGGGGTGACTATGCGTGGACGGGTGGTGTGTGCGTTCGGAAGAAGGTGAATGCGTTTGAAAAACAAAAAAAAAGTTTGTGCGTGTGTGAGAGGGTGTGTGTGTGCATGTGTGTGTGTGCGTGCGTTAGAGATAAAAGGGAGAGAGAGAGAGAGAGAGAAAAAAAAAAAGAGATAGAGAAAAAATGAGCGATATATAGGGGACGGAAATTGTAAGGAAAATCAGCATAAAAAGAAACAAACTTTTTTAATACACGACCTCGTGTTGTCTTCGAAAGTCTTGTAGACAAACAAATGGGTCGTTTGAGTTATCGGCCCTCGGAACAAATTATGTTTACTTCTACTGAATAGTCTGTGGTGTTGTCTCTGTTAGATTGCTTTCTTTGCGTATGATATAAATCATTAGTTGATTAGTATTTTTATCCACATTCACGAGAGCTGCACGTCAACTTTTATTTATTTGGAGTTCGTTTCAACATTTTATCATACAATATCTAAATACTTTTCCATTCTGGATCATTGTGTGTTTTATTTTTCTTTCAACAGGGCCCCTCTATTCTCTATGATATAGACTTATTAATAATCATAATGATGATGATGATGATGATGACAACAACAACAACAATAATGATAATAATGATAATAATGATAATGATATTGATAATAATAATAATAATAATAATCATAATAATTATAATAATAATAATTAAAACAAAATAACAATAATAATAATAATAATAATAATAATAATAATAATAATAATAATAATAATAATAATAATAATAATAATAATAATAATAATAATGATAATGATAATATTGATAATGATAATAATAATAATGATAATAATAATAATAATAATAATAATGATAATAATAATAATAATAATAATAATAATAATAATAACAATAGTAATAATAATGATAATAGTATTAGCAGTAATGATAATAATAATAATAATAATACAATTAATGATTACACGAAAGAAATAAAATGCCTGAAAATGTTCACAGAATCTATAGATTAAACTAAAAGTTTCAAAACAAAACAAAATCTTACCTCTTTCGAGCCATGTGTACACTTTGAATAGAGAAAGACGAATTCTGTTGCTCATTTCTGGCAAATCTCTTGATCGAAACGTTTAAAACAGCACTGAGTTTCTTCCCAAATATCTCCATTGTGAACTAGTGAAATTCGTGTATAGTTTGTCGTTAAAGCATACAGATATACTTTCATGGCAATGATATTTTTCAGGAATTCCACGTAGACAACAGTAGAATAGTGGATGTTATGACAGGGAGCAGTGGTGTAGATACAGGGGGACACTGGGGGACGTGCCCCCTTTACGTGATCATGTTCGCATGTCGACAAAAAAAAAAAAAGAAAGAAAGAAGGAGAAAAGGAGAGAAAAGAAAGGGAGAAGCGAAAAGGTATATAGGACCGGTGCCCCCCCCCCCCTCAAAGACTGGAGTCATGCTACGCCAATGACAGGAAGAACGTTATGAGAAGAGGGGGCGGGAGCAGGGTTGGAGGTTGGAAGGGACTAGGAGGTAAACATCGCCACACTCACAGTAAAACATGGACTTGATTTGGTTTTATTTAGGGGGGAAGGGAGTGCACATTGATGATATTATTAGAAGAGGTATTAATCATCTCACCTTCCCCTTTCCCGTGACCCAAGAGTTATTCTTGTAACCGCAAGCACGACAGAAAAAGGAGGGATATAATTCATATTAAGTGACAAACTTGTACTTACATTTTCCCGCAGAAAACATAATAGCTATTCAGAGAACAATAAAAAGGTTTTCACATTTAAGAAATCTTCCGTGCTTTGATACCATTCCCCTTCGATCTCCACACCAGCACATTTCGTAGTAACTTTTGCCACTGGTTACACACTGGGAAAATGGGACAGAAAAACAAACTGATATAGAATTTGTCAAACTCTTTGAAATCGGGAAACTCTCTTACTCTCCAGATGGGTCTTATGTGAACATTTAGCAACATGAATGAAAGGATGTTAAATTTCCTGCCAGTATTGCGCAATACCAATGACAACGCATTCCCTAATTATGCTAATGCTACGTTGTTTTTAACAGGTTTTTTGTTGTTGTTTTTTTTTGCTTAGTAATTCAAATGTACAGTATAGTTTTGAGTCACATCGCAAAACGAGGGCGGCGATCCCAGGGGAACGAGGATGGGGGGGGGGGGGGGGGGGGGGGGGGGAGGGGGTTCCCTGGGAATTTTGAAGGAAAAAAAAGGGTTATAAAAAATATAAAGATTCAAAAAATATTTTTAATGTAATCTAAAATCAAATGATAATATCGGTACTTGAATATTTGTTTAGAAAGGCCGCATGTTTACGTTCATTAAATAAAATGTGTTAAGAAATAGACAAACTAAAGGCAAAAATTTGAAAGAAACTTCAATAGGAAAAGTTTATAACTCTCTGTTGCGATCTTAACGACTCAAGTTAAATATGGGTGAGTGTATATGTGTGAGAGGGTGTGTGTGCGCTTGTGCGCGTGTGTGGGTGTGTGTGTGTTAACAAAAAAAGTGTTGAAAAAAAAAGTGTGTGTGAGAGAGAGAGAGAGAGATAAATAGGAGTGAGAGAGAAAAAAAGAGGGAAAGTGGTAGAGAAAGAGTATAATAATAGGGGGACGGAAACAAGCATGACAAGAAGTAAGGAAAAAAGTATGATGGGGGTTGTGTGCCCGGACAAAAATTAACCCGTCAGTTTTTCGGTCGGATGTTATGAAAAATATGCATCAAGTAACAGGAAAATCAGTGAATATTTACAATTCATACTTTTGTCATCGTATTCTGTGAAAAGAGTTATGGTAATTGGCATGAAAAGTTGTTTGATATACTATCTAAAAGTGACTTACCCAGATAACCGACCTGTCCGGACACACGATTTGTGGGTATATATTTAAAAAGCTCGATATATGGAAGGCCAATGATAATACAGGGGTGGCCAGAAAGAGTTTTTGAGGAAAAGTACAATCATAAGAAGAATAAGAAAATTAAGAACATAAAGTAATAAGAAAGCGATCTTTTATTTTATCATGATGATGAAAAAAAGTAATAAGTTACTTTCTACTTTCCTTTTGGATTTTCAGTCAGTTTTCCATGCATGCATGGTCGACAACAGCCTTATAGATAAGACCTGTTACAACCGGTTAGGTCACAAATGACGCATAATGTCACAACGATGCATAATGTCACAGAATTGTGACATTGTGTGTTGATCATCCATCTGACGCATTATGTCACAATGAGCGTATAATGTCACAACTTTTCTTGCGCACAAAATTACAACTTTTGACTCATAATGTCACAACATTTTTCTCACGCATAACGTCACAACAGCTTAACGCATAAAGTCACAACTTCTTTTGAAAAGTGTAAAAATAATTCATTTTTTCGAGTGCATTAGTGAATATGCACTGCACGAATGTTAAGTCACAATAGGATAATGATCGAGATTTGTCGAATTCATTATCTGTCTCATGGTGACTTAACTTTTATGGGATGACATCACATAAGCACAGCCAAACGAGATGTCATTTCAAATGCGTCAGTACCGGTATCAGCGCCAATCGAACTTGTTAAGGTAATTAACCCATACGTCAGTTATTAAAAGTATTGTTTGCACTGCTCATTTTGGAATCATTTTTTTAAACGATAAACGATATCACTCTTTAATGACGCACTTTTTGACCGTATAAGTCACTGATGCTGTCCTAACGTCAACAAATGACGCCTCGTGTGAGCCAATCTTAAGGGCATTCCACTGTTTCTATGTAAGTGCCAGAGGTACGCATATACGCATCCCAGCCCTTCATTATCCCCTTTTTTCGTGGTTATCACTTTTTGATGGGAACTGTTTTTTGCACAGTCATGGAGGTAAGAAAGAAAAATGCACAGTCACGTGACCAATCAAATTGCCTATATCCTAGAACCCGTTTAGTAATAATATTTTGTTCTGAGCAAAAGGTCTTTACGTGAAGCAGTTGGAACATGCACCAAATGGCGTCATTTTGTGCGCGAATAAAAATCATTATGGGTTGATTGTCACAGTGGTGACAATTACTGGTTGTAACATGGCACAGTTGGTTAATGTCACAGATTCGATTAAAAAAAGAAAAGAAATATAAGTGCAATCTAAGCAATGTCGAAGAGTCATTTCACAAGGATTTACATGTAATTGAGGGTACGAGGAAAACCTCCACACATAAAGCACACACACGCACACACACACACACACACACACACAATAGGGGCCCGCATGGAAGCCAAGTGGAAGTTGGGTTCAGCGCGAGGGGTTTATATTTTCCTATATTTTCTTCATACTCCTTAACCTTTGACACAAAAAGGTCAGATACAGTGTTTTGAGGTTAATTTTATACGTTCTAGCTTTTTTCCTTTTTTTTTTTTTTTTTTTTTTTTTGTCTGGGTGATTGGTACACTTAAAGCATCAACATATAATTTCATGACAATAACATTTCGAAAAATTCGACGGTGTCAACAATAGAAAAGTGGACTCTGACTGGAAGAATGTTATCAGAAGAGGGGGCGGGAACAGGGTTGAGATTTGAAAAGCGCTAGGAAGTAGCTAGAGGTAAACAGTAACTCGATATATTTGCACAAATAGATTAAAAATCAGAAGAAATATCAATAATTTCACTTCCCCTTGCAACATAAACCAAGCTTGCAGTATAGTTAAAGGGTAATCCCACCTTTGTAAAAAGTGGGTTTGTGTGAAACCATAAAAATAAGAAAAACAGGAAGGTTAAAATTTAACAGAAATTTCACAAAGAATAAGAAAGTTATTGATGTTTGAAAAATGAGATCACTATCTATGCGAATCTCAAATTGGCAATTTGATGAATCGATTGTGACGTCATATTATTGTAAAATTCTGGTTTTCTCCTGTGCGCCTTTTCCCTCGAGGCACAACTCAAAATATATTGTAGATAGCAAATTGTTATAGGTCCCTCAAAAAAGAAAAGGATCCTACGAAGTTATACATTTTGAAAAATAAATGACATTTTAGTAATTTTGTGTGTTGGAGTGACCGTACCGATTAGGCCAATTTATTCCCATATGTATAGTGATTGCAACTTTAAAAAACCCCACAACTTTCTTATTGTTTTTATTTGTTCAAATTTTCACCAATCTGCTTCTCTTATTTTTCTGCTGTCACGCAAATCAAATTATCACAAAGGTTGGATTGCCCTTTAAGATGTCTTGTATATATAAAATACACAACAAATGAAGAGGAGGAAACTGGGGAGGGTAAAATTCCCTTTTGATTTCTCAGGCAATATAAGTGCATTTTCTAAAATTAGAAGAAAAAAAATATACAATTCAAAATCTGCCTGCCCAACATTCCCCTCACGCAATCTCCGCCCTATCTCTCTCTCTCTCTCTCTCTCTCTCTCTCTCATCTCCCCTCTCTCTGATCTTTCTGATCGATCTCTCTCTCCTTCCATGCCTTCCCTTCTATTTCGCCCTCCCTCTTTCTGCTTTCTTCTATCTGCCTCCTTATTTCTGCTCCCCTCTTTCTGCTTCCCCTATCTCTTCTCTCCCCTTCTCTGATCTCATCCTTCTACGAGAATATCATGTGGCAACAGCACAGAGATTACGGGGAGGGGTTACAGTGAAGTGCACCTATCTTTGAAAATATTTTGGCATCTTAATATATGCATATTTATTTTTGTTGTGTATATAACACACCGAAGAAAATGATAAGAACATAATTATTCATATGAACATATTTTTTGTTATTTCACTGTGTCCATATATGAACAGAAACACGAATATCAGTTTGACACAAAAGAGAAAGGTGCAAAGAAAAGAAAACTTCACAGTTCAGATTAGTTTATTGATATATACAATCGTTATTCATTTTCTGGCCGGCATTATGTAACGTACGGATGGTCTGCACACGGCTATTAAAAAAAACTACCAATTGATTTAATATACATATTATTCTCTGTTCTGCTATGACGTGATACATGCAGTGGCGTAATGAGCCCCAAAAATTGAGGGGGCTGAACACAGACATACACGGCACAATTTCTGAATACTTGTGAGCGAGCGAAGCGAGCGAGCAAAAAAATCGACCATTTTTAATGAAATGGTAATTTTGTCACAGATCTAGACCTTTATCCGTTAGGTAATTTCAAATTTTTCCTTTTTTTCTCTTTTTTTTTTCTTTTTTCGCCCTTTTTTCCCTCCTTTTTTTGACGTGGAACTTTTAGGGGGCTGCAGCCCCCAAGCCCCCACCAGTACGCCAGTGGATACATGTCAACTGTTCTTCAGTGAAATAGAGATTCACTCTGGGGCAATTATTCAGAAATTTGTTAGATATGCACTATTCCTTTTTCGGGTCATTTATCACGACAATAAAATATTTATCAAGTTGCAATTTATTTTGTCGCCAACTTAAGGTTTGAATCTTTCATCATTTTCCATAAACGTTCACCACGGCTTACATAGATATAAAAAGGAAATTGTCAATGTTTTGAAAGTGAGGAAGCTCGATCTAAACATGAATCGAAATTTTAACAAGGAGTAATATGAATGAGGGGATATTGAACTTCCTGTCTGTATTGTGCAAGACATACGGTACTTACATACGGTTTACATGCAACAGATTATATTCCCATATATTCAATGGATAAAGAAGCCATTCTAAGTCTTTAATTTGACTTAAATTTTACAATTTACAATGTGTTTGAAGTATTTTGAGGAAAAGATAAATGAAGTATTGTAATATTGGTTCTTAAGTCATTAACCAAACTCAATATTTTTGCCAACATCGTAAATTTTGATAATATGGTTTAATAGTTATTATCAAAAATATTAATAAAAATAAAATAAATATATTTATTGTTAAAAATGTAACTCTCTTCGTAATGCTAACATTGATATTCTAAATGACCCTCCCTTTACAGTTTTATATTATGAATATTTGGGGGATAACCCAGACAAGCAAAAGTGCTTTTGTTATCCCCCTCCACGTACTAGATTATTAATTACCTTTTCTGTTTTTATCAGCACCTATATTTTTGTTTCTCTTTGTATTTTTTCTTCTGTTTTTTATACTATCAAATGTAAATTGTGATTTGTATTTGTATATTTTGAATGTCTTTTACTAGTACTGGAAAATAAATGAATTGAAAATGAATTGAATAGTGTCCAGATGATGCTATTATCTTGATATTAATCATAACATTAATAATCATAATAATAATAATAATAATAATAATAATAATAATAATAATAATAATAATAATAATAATAATAATAATAATAATAATAATAATGATAATAATAATAGTAATTACAATGATGACAATAATAATGATGATGATAATAATGATGATAATATTCATTTCATACCCCATTTTTCATAGTTATTTTCAGTATCTTTGAATTCTATCACTGTCATAAAATAATCATGATCAGAAAAAACAAATAAACATGGGATCTACCAATGAAATGCTAAGTACAATTATGAAGGTCACAAATTCATTGACGATTCAGTCATGTTCATGACCATATCAAAATTGTTAAAACTAACATTATGTTAAGCCATTTTGAACGGGGAAGGGTGTGTTGGACTGAGAAGGTTACTTACAAGTTTCCTACAAAGAAAATTTAATGAAAAATAAAATTTGCCGACTAGGAAAAAACGGGTTCTCAGATTATGATGATAACATGTCGAATTCGTCGACAGAAATTGTTTGATGAGAGATGTCTCACCCTAACCCCTCTAGCGACACCCCTTGTTACAAATACCTTGTCCCTTCACGCAACAAGGTCCAAGACCGTAATTGCATTTCTCGCAGAGATGGCACTTATGTGGTGGTGTTTTGTCCTCATCATCATTATTGCTCCTGGAAGGCCTTGGTATCTTAAGATGACAATTTTCCATGCTACATGACCGAAAAACAAAAACAATGTATCAAAAGAAAGGATTTCGCTTCATCTTACAACGTCTGCAATGTGGTATTTGTTTATTAATTGATAGTAGTGTAAAAATGTCCGAATTCAAGAAATAAAAGGTTGGTATCAGGGGCGGCAATTTCTTGTCATCGTTTATTTAGAGTGAATTCAACTAAGACATACGAAGTGATTCCCATATTACTCATACGAGAGTGAATTTCCGCTCCTGTACATATATAGATAGGAAGCCCAGGGCCCCGTTGTATAAAACTTACCATTGATGGTAACTTTGCCATCAATGGTAACTTCCATTTAAACCTTGAATTTGATTGGCTGTTGAGCAATGTTACTGTGGTAGTTACCATTGATAGCAGAGTAACCATTAATGGTAAGTTTTATGCAACGGGGCCTTGATCTTATATGAAAATAAAACATTTGAAGAATAGAAAGTTGAGAATGATAGATTTACTCAAACATCATGGATGCTTATATGTAAACTTACACCTCAATGGCATGCTTGGTTATCCTTCTGAATTCACCCTCCGGTATCTTCATTTTACATACTGTGTCACACCTCACACATTTCTGACGATATCTCTAGTGAACAAAGCAAATCAATACAATGGATTTAAAAAAAAAATCATAATAAGACAGAAACGTATCACATCTAACCTGTCTAATTATGTTCAAAATGAAACTTCACAGTGTATGCATATCAATTTGATAGAAATTTTCATGATTTACTAATGAGTGTATTAAAGGAGAATAAAACCCCAAACTTGTATTGATTTTAACAGAAGCAGAAAAATCTTAGAAGTATACCATTGAAAGTTTGAGGAAAAACGGATAAAGAATAACAAAGTTATGAACATTTTAAAAACCTAAAATCGCTAAATGAAATTGGCAACATACTCATTATGCTAATGAGAGGCTATGACGTTTCTGTTTTCTCTCTTTATAGGTTATTTTAAAAAATTAGCGGATTTCAGCTTTTAAACAAAGAAAATTGAATTATCAACATTGTGCTTGAAATATATTGTGAGGAATAAATTTATGAACACCACTTATGATACAGAAATCAAATTTTCTAAGATGTATTCAAGAAAAGTGGATTTTTACAAAATCATTTGTATAAGGCAATTGGAAAGTATAGCACATTTACATCTCATCATCTCATTAGCATAATGAGGACATTGCCAATTTCAGATCTCCATTCATTTAGCGATTTTATGATTTCAAAGTTCATAACTTTTTTTTCATAGTTGTCCGTTTTTCCTCAACCTTTCACTGATATGCTTCTTTGATTTTTCTGCTTCTATTAAAATGCATTTATTCATTTATTTTTTATTTTTTATTTGTTATTTTATTTATTTATTTAAAAAAAAATTATTTTTTTTAATTTATTTATATATTTATTTATTTTTTTTTTTTTGGGGGGGGGGGTTCATTCTCCTTTAACTCACGGGAAAACTTCCAGAAAAATAATTTACTTTTGTATTTTGGGTTTCGTCATCGAGTAATAGAGTATCTCATAGCCATGATGGCTGTTGATTTGAAAGGAACATGATGAGAAATTGTGTTTAAAAAAAAAAAAATAATAATATCCAGCAGAGAGTTGAGTTGGCGTACGTCCCCTCACCGTTTATTACAGTGTCAGAAAAAAAATGAACACAAATTGTCATGCATGGTTCTAAGGCAAACACGGGTTCTTTCGGCAGCCTATGTAAATTCCGCCCCTTTCTTTAGCCCCCCCCCCCCCCCACCCCTTTCCCCGCCGGTCAAAGGAGGATTTTGACTCCTGATTATCGATGTCAGTGTGAACTTGCCAATTTGATGCCGGGCAGTTAAATATACATGCATATTGACAAGGCTATATAATCACCGGGCGAAATATTTCTCTGTAAAGAAATTTCTCGTCAATTACGGCAGTTTAATGCTGTATATACTGCATGTAGTATATATTATTCATCAAAATTGCCAAATTCTCTTTGATTGAATTATTTAACAATGATTATTTCTCTTGTAATCTTGTAACCTTGTAACAAAAAAAAAATCAGTGTCTTCAGAAGGATCTGTAGAAAAGAATGATAAAGTAGTAATAAGCAAAGAGGTTCCTCTTTAAAGAGAATACACTGATTTTGCCATTTCACTTACTTTTAACGATTCGGGGGATTTGAAGTTGATAGTAATATGAGTATGTACACTTGTCCATTGACGATGACACTTGTAGCAAAAACCGTCCCCTTTCCCACGGACTGCTCGTGCAGTGGAGTGTTTGTCCGAAATTTGGGCTAAGCGCAACGTTTGCCTTCTTTCCCACTTTGCAATCTCGTCTCGAATCAAAGAGGGGTAGTTTATACTGGAAAAAGTGATAGAAAGATATAAATAAGCATACTTACATAGAACTACAGAGAGAGAGAGAGAGAGAGAGAGAGAGAGAGAGAGAGAGAGAGAGAGAGAGACAGAGTGAAGATAAGTGCATTCAACTAAAAGATTTCCAATGATGATACCAGTTTCACACTACTTGCAGTGTCTCAAAACATCTACTCAATATAAAATGAAAACAATTCTTAAATGAATTAATATATCTTACCCTTTTCTAGCCATTGCATAAACACGATTCTTTATATTCTGCGAGTTAAATCCACGTTCAGTCACGAAACTGCTGTCATATTTTTCTCCTTGCCAAAGCCACAGACAAAAACATGACTGAAAATCAACTGATGTTACAGGAAGGAAAACAATGTCATGAACAGGCGGCTGCGGTGTCTTAAATTAACGAAGGGGTGGGGATAATATCATTTTTGCACTCTTTTCTTCACCTCGACGTTTTAATAGTGTTTTCCATATAATGCTTGGCTGATGACACACACACACACACACCCACACACGCGCGCACACACACACACACACACACACACAAAAGAAAGAGTAGCGTAGGCGTAGCCATGCAGTCAGGGGAAGGGGTTGATAATGATTCCTCCTTCCAAAGGTAGGAAATTTTCTTTGATGTTTATCTTTAACATTCTCTCCTATTTGCTTAAAGGACAATCAAACCTTTGTAAAAAGCTGATTTGCGTGAAAGCATAAAAATAAGAGAAACAGGACATTGAAAATTTGAAAGAAATCGGACAAAAAATAAGAAAGTTCTTAATGTTTGAAAAATGAGATTACTACATCTACGCGAATCTCAATTTGTCAATTTGGTGAGTCGATTGCAACATTTGTCGTACACAAAACTATCATTAATTTGGGGTTGTCTCTGTATCACCTTTACCCTCGGGGCAATACTCAAAATATATTGGAGATAGCATGTTGTTATAGGTCCTCATGAAAGAAAAAGATCCTACTGAGTAATACATTTGGGGGAAAAAAAGACAATTTAGTCATTTTGTGTGTTGGAGCAAATGGGGGAGTTGTCCGCCATACATCACATGCAGTGACAGTGACATTACCTATTCTGCCAATTTGAAATTCCCATATGTATAGTGATTTAGCCTCTTTCTTTCAGAGCAACTTGTCATTAAGGATGGATTTCCCTTTACTACTTGGACAGTGCTTCCTTCTACTCTCTCTATCCGTACATTCATAGCGTAATAGTTTTCTTCCTTTTATTTAAATATGACTTTAAAACTAAATTCAAATACACAGAGGCAATACAAGGCATGTTCACTGCCTTTTTATTTTATTTAGTATACTACTACACAGTATATCGAGATTTTCAAACAGAGCGTTCATTGTTTCACCTCCTACATAATTGCTTAATTCATTCGTTTTGACACAATATTTCGCAAAATCTAAATTGTGCCAAAAATACCATGATTTTAACTAATACGCAAAACTAACAATTATTCTTTTTGCTGTTTACTCAACTCTATTTTGTATTCATTGCAAAGCATATATGCAAAGACTAGCTCTGATCTGTTTTGTAGAGGGGTTATGGTCTTATAATTATTCCAATTGCTGTTTTGCTTGATATCTGATTGATCAACAAAAAACAAATCCGTATTGGAAATTGACAGCCAACTTTAGATAAAGTAATTTGAAAGATCAAATAAGACAACTGCACTGGAAAGAAGACTACTGTCAAATATTTTGCATTGCGCAATATGAATGAGAGGATGTAGACTTTCCTGTAAATATTACAACATAGATGTTTTCGCTTACTTTAATGTTGACATTCTTACAACTAGCCATTACAGACATGATAGATGTGACGTAGAAAGTCGCGACCAAGACGAACTACGTAAAATGTAAAGCATGTAGGCCCCTACATGTTCACTTTCCTTCAATCAAATTTACAAAAAAATTATGTCAAAATTTAATTTGAACAATAATTCTATTAACCTACTGTAATGGGAGCACCCTAACTTTTACACATAATGCAGTTACTTTCATATACTGTACAGTGAATCCTTAATGTCTGAATGTAATCTTAGTTATGAACCAACGAGTAAACGAACAAACACTATTCATAGACAAGCATCAACAGACAGTCTACTGCTAATTTCACATAGCATTACAAATTAATTCAAACATAGCGTGGGTCCTCTTGTATAAATGTCAACGATGATAAATAATTTATAACAGTTATGAAATGTTGAAAATGATTAACAACTGCTGACATTTAATCATTAGATTAGTACTGTAATGGCGTTATTAACTTTGTGGGAACTTTTCCATGCACACATGAACATACACTTGCTCGACAAGTCTCGTTCATTATCCCACTATGACTTAACATTCGTGCATATTCACTATAATAAACTCGCATACATGAATTATTTGTATAATAATAATAATGATGATGATGATGATGATGATAATAATAATAATAATAATATTAAAAATGATGATAATAATAATAATGATAATAATTATCATTATTATTATTTTTATTATTGTTATCATTATTATTATTATTATTATTATTGTTATTATTATTAACAATAGTAGTAATAATAATAATATTATTATTATACTTATTACTATCATTATTATCATCATCATCATCATCATCATCATCATCATCATTTTATCATTAATATTATGGCTCATATCATGTGATAAATTTTTTTCTTGTATTGAGTAAGCCTATGATATATAAAACACTAACACTTCCAGATTTAATATTTCATTCTTCTGTACAAACTTATATCATTCTGTTGCAATAGATAAGTATAAATCTAGCTCTAAATGAAAATGCAAATAATCGTTAAGAACATATGTAGTCCTTCTATCGCATGCCAACATACGTGTAGGTTTTCTTAAACCATGCCTTAGCAATAATATTTTAATTTTTATTCTTAATTGCATTCTTAACAATTAATGTTCATGTGAACCACACATCTGTTTGCATTAGAACATCAATTACTGAAAAAAGAATATTTGTTTCTTATTTCGAAGGAACGTGAAAACAGAGCAAAGGAGGTGAAAAAGAAGGGGAAAACCCCGTTTTCAGAGTTCTCCTGATGTCTTTTCATATTTTTCATGTTAATGTCTTATTTTTTGTTTTTATCTTTATAGTTGCGTGTCCAGCATCGTTTTTTTCCATAGTCGCACTTTTCACAGAGTAGACTATTGTGAGAAGTACCACCGCCAAAGACGTCGTCATCCATTGAGCGTGAGTCCGAGAAAATCCTGTGAAAATCAAATTGATGAGATCGGAAAATAATCAAGAAAGCGAGCACATAACAACAATTATTGAATGATAATGATAATTGGATTCACATAATGCTTAAAGGCCAAGTCCACACTAATATCAAGTTGATTCGAATAAACAGAGTAAAATTAAACAAGCATAACAGTGAAAATTTCACTGAATCGGATGTAAAATAAGAAAATTACGGCCACATCCACATGTCAAGGGGATGATTGCAAAGGCCATCCTCCCAACTCGGGAAGTAAAGAGAGTGGCTTAAAAGTGTATCCACATGTCAAGGAGATGATTGCAATGGCCATTCTCCGAACTCGGGAAGAAAAGAGGATGATAGCGCGCAGAAGCGTAATTTTGTATTAAAGACCAAGTCCACACTAATATCAAGTTGATTTGAATAAATGAAGTCAAATTAAACAAACATAACAGTGAAAATCTTTAAATTTTGAAATCGGATGTAAAATAAGAAAGTTACGGCATTTTGAATTTTGCATTATTTCATGAAACAGTGATATGCATATGCAAATGAGTGAACCGATGATGTCACACACTCACTTTTCCTTATATATTTTATTATATGAAATTTCAAATATTTCAATTTTTATGGATGTGATAGTAAAAAATCTCTCCCTTGTATCAAAATAAGTTACAATAATGATGATTTTACATGTTCCATAAGCATGATAAGGAGTCAAACCATGTTTTACATTACTGAAGCAAAAAAAATGAAATATATGATATTTCATATTATATATAATTATTATAGTGAATGCTCTGGAGTTGAATATACCGTAATATGTGCATCCATACTGATTTAGAATTTCTCAAGTGCATTATATTTCATTACGGTATATTTCACGACAACGAGCACGTACTATGCGTTACATAAGATGGGAAACTGATTGTGGGGTTGACACGACATAATGCTCCTGCGACATTTGCTCCTCCGTCCATATCTCGAAAGGTCAAAGGTTAAGTTCATGATTTGGTTTTTTGTTAAGGACAATGTCACATTAGGATTAGGGTTAGGGTTATGGTTAGGTTTAGGTTTAGGATTAACATGGCAAATTGTCGCAGGAGAAAATGTCATGGAACCGATTGTGGGAGCTCACCAAACCAAACTCCTTGACCAAACTAGCAACCTCCATCACATAGAGTGCAAATTCGTAAATCCATTGTTACGTCACAAAGCCAGTCGAAAATAATACGCAATAAACGCGTCGAAATACATGCGCGCTTATGTAATTTACTTGTTGTACACAATAAGCGTGCAAAAATTGTTGTTACATATCACGGTCGTAATAACGAATTGCGAATTACGCAGTGGCAAGAAGAGTGAATCTGACCAATCAGAAACCTTCTTTCAAGGAACCCATCTTATATTATATTAGTGTGGACTTTGCCTTTAACGAAATAACGCTTCTGCCAGCTGTCATCCTCTTTTCTTCCCGAGTTGGGAGGATGGCCTTTGCAAATATCCCCTTGACTTGTGGAAATACTTTTAAGCCACTCTCTTTACCGAGTTGGGAGGATGGCCTTTGCAATCATTCCCTTGACATGTGGATACACTTTTAAGCCACTCTCTTTTCTTTACAAGGTGAGGGGGATAAGAAAGGGGATGCCCTTTGAAATTAACCTCTTAACCTTTGGATGCACTTTTTCACTATCTGAAGGGGAGGCCCTTAGCATCACTCTAATCACTTTTTAAAGGTAAGGTATGGTAAATAACGACGAAAAAACTCATTCATTTTTTACAGTAATGTTTCTATTTTCATTAATTAATTTTTGTCCCTTGTATTGCTCGTTCGCTAACTAGCCGAAGTTTTCGACAAAATGGTCACTTAGTGCACCCCCTTAATAGAGATGGCGATGAAATAGGGAATCGGTAGTCTTGTCAGTCGATTCGATAAGACCTCCTCCAGATAATGAACATGGTGTGATCGATATTTTTTTCTCTCTTAAGAAAACAGAAATTAAACACTGTGTGATGAAGAATATTTAATGACTGCTAGAATCATTCTTAGATTGAATATCAAAGATCCTTTAAATATTGCTGATTGAGAGGAAATGTACAATAATAAGTTTGATTTAACTGATTGACGTTGGATAAAACTGCCTAACGTGAGGGTATTTATGTGTCCAATCAACCTATGGGTAAGTTTATCTTTATGCCCACCTTAGGATCAATTTTGACGGTTACATGTCTTTTTTTTTTAAGGTTTATAATTCCGAAGGTTCGAATTTCCTAAGGTTCGTTACTCCGACGGTTCGTAACTCCGAAAACGAAAAAGGGTCCATAATTCCGAAGGTTTGTAATTCCGAAAAGTTATGTAGGGCTCTATTCCATTTTTGGAGTTACGAACCTTCGGAATTATGAACCCTTTTTCATTTTCGGTTTTACGAACACTATTTCATTTTCAGAATTACGAACCTTCGGAATAACGAACCTTAAGGTGGGTTTTTAAAGGGCACGCGAACGATTCGCGAAGGATACGAATGTGGAAAAAATGGCAAAGTCCAGTATTCATATTTTTAGCCCCAAAAGTCCTCCAAACATGCGCGGGTTCGGAAGCGTCAATTGTTCGGAGGAGTCGTTTTTAGTTTGAAATTCTTTTGCGAACGTTTCCAGCATCCCGGGTCGTGATTTGTTCGTGATTTGTTCTCAAAAATGTCTGAAAAGTTTCGACATATGCGCACGACCTACTCACGACGTGCGTGATTTTCGCAAAATCGTCGTGAAATCTCAAACAGATTCCGACAGTTTCGAGAATGTCTCGCGAAAGCAGCGAAGTTCGTACGATCATTTCCCGAACTATTCACGAAATGTTCACATACTTCTTGAGAACAGGTGACTTTGCTAATTTAGCAAAGTAGGAAACGCGAACCTTTCACGTCGGGGCCCTCTGTTAATTCGCCTATCGTTGGCGACGATTAATTTGCGAATGTCAGGAAGTATTCCCGAACTATTCGCGAGCTACTCTCTAAATGTAAAGGAGTGAATTTGCCGCTCGACATTAAGAGTGAAGGAACTTTCACTCCAAATTGAGTGGTAAAGCATTCCCTTTTGAGTGAGCATGCCGATATTCCTTCATCAGCCGTCTCACTCACTGACAGAGCGAGCCTGTGTTCCGCTCAACATCGTGTGCAAACTGAAGTATTTTCACTCGTGAGCAACGAGTGACGCAAGGCAACCAATGACAAGCCGCTTAAAATTCATTGTCTGTGTCATTTTTTTGTTGTGAAACAAAATTATAGGCACCACTCTCGAAAAAGAGTGGTTAATACTCTAACGAACTAAATATTTAAATGTTTTATAAGTGACAGCACATCGGTTACAACGAGCAAACCAATAGAGATTACAACGTTTCGGTAGTGGTTGGGCTTCAGGTAGGAAAATTAGCATAATTCGCATTATTTAAATGATATAGGGGTTTTGTAATGACTCATTTTGATAGATTATTTCTTGATAAAGTTGTCTTGCCGAGAATCAGTGGTTACATTTGATAATTCAGTAGGGATTATGTTGTTATAATGAAAGTGTTGGTTACTAACTGTTACGTCAATGATTTGTTATATGGATACGTAGTGCAGTACATCCCTGAAAGATAGGATTGTCTGCTTTAAATTAGCCATCACAGTGTTTCCGCCCCCATCATGATCCGATGGATCTCACCGAGGTTTCATCTGGCATTTACTCTGCAGCTTATCATGCTCAAGGTCTATTCATTTTTTTTTTCAATGATATTTTTTATTATTTTCTCTCAAGTCAAATACAAATTATGTAACATAACAAAAATTGTACATATTATTCATAACAAAACTAAATGCATTATACATTGATATTTTAGCTTAAACCTAGATTTCAATAATAAAACAAACAAAAAAGTGCATTTTCATAACCTGTTTAGCAGACATTTTCATACATAAAAAAAAAAATAGTACTTGAAAGAAAATGTCTGTCTTTTCTCCCAAACCTCCCCCTCCCCCCCCCAAAAAAAACCCAACAACTTAAGTCATACAATACATGTGCCCAACCCCTCCCCCCAAAAAAAACAAAAAAACAAAACAAAACAAAACAAAACTAAACAAAAAAAAAAAAAAAAAAAAAAAAAAAAAAACAACACACAAACAACACTTAAGTCACACAATACATGTGTCCCGTTTAACCTACTCCCACACACCTTAATCCACACACACATACATACATACACACGCACAAACACGTACACCCCGACATATAAACAATTCATATAAGCGTAATGTATCGCAGCCGTTCCAGTGTTGTTGTTTTTAGTGGGGTTTTTTTTTTCATCCAAGAATAGATGCATTCGCCTCGCCGTCCCTATGTGTGAAAGTTTTCCCATTTTCTAAAGTGGTATATTAATGTACCTCGCTCTTCAGCTAATTTTCTTTCCTCTCGCTCATTTTCCCGCAATCTTTGTTTAATTTCCTGAGGAGTTGGGGGTTTCTTTTTAGTTCTGCTATAAACAAAAATCATATACTTAATTAAAAGTATAATATGATTAATTAACTGCTCCTTCCCTACATTTAAAACTTTTATTCCAATATAAATTCCCTCCCAGTTTATATTTGTAATGTCCAATAAATTGAATAAATCACCACAATCTTTCCAAAGGACTCTTATTTTATCACAGGTAAAAAATAAATGCTCATAGGTCTCTTCATTTTTATCGCAAAAAGAGCATACATTACTTATTGAAAATTTAAATGTGTACATATGTTTCTTAGTATATATAAGCTCATATAACATTTTGAATTGAAATTCCCTTAACCTACTATTCAAAGTACATTTCCTAGGTCTTAAAAATAGTGTATGAATATCTTTTTCAGAATAATTATAGATCCTCTCTAAATTTTTAACTGCATATGACTTTTCTATTTTCATATTTAACAAAGCTGCATATATTTTTTTCGATGTAACATCTATCAGTGTAATAACTCTTCCATTAAATATAAATTCTAAATTTAAATCAGTGTCCCTACACGAATCGTTTTTCTTCAAAAGACCTTTCCATGTCAATGGAATATTTTTAAATAGCTGGTGAAGTTTAATTATTTCAGCTTTATTTAACCCCATCCTTAGAAAATCTCTAGTTGATTTAATTTCACCTTCTCCGTCGACTATATGATGTAATTTATATATATTTCTAAGGAATAAACTTTCATCAAAGTACATATGTCCGTCCAAACGTATATACTTATTGTTAAAAATAATCTCATTTCTTTTACATGTTTCCTTTTTAAGCAAAACTTCTTTCATAGCGACCCATACTTCCAACATATTCCTATAAAAGCTTGGCAAGGACAATTTACTCATTCTCAATGAAACATTACTAAAAAATATCAGTAGACCTCCCACCTCACGAGTCTCATATTTAAAAAATCGTTTCCATCCCATCTTCGAATCTCCTAGTATGAGTCTTTTTATCCACATAATTCTTTGTGTATAAACAAATAAATGAAAATCTATCATTTTAAGTCCTCCCTTATCATAATTCAAAAACATCACATTCCTTTTAATTTTATCTTTTCCATTCCATAAAAAATCAAACATTAGTTTCTCAATTTCCTCAAAAACCCAAGTTGGTACTGGGGTAAGTGATGACACATAATTTAATTTTGAAAGTACAAACGTTTTAATTAATTGTATCTTACCCATTAAAGTTAAATCCCTTTGTTTCCACCATATTAACAGCCTTTTTATTTTACTTAGAATTTCTTTATAATTAATTCTTTCTTGTACCTCAACATCTAATGCGAAGGTTATACCCAATATTTTAATGACCTCATTCATGCTGATCGATTCGATTGCCATCGACAGATGAGTGATTGCTGGTAAGCCTGCAGGTGTGCAGTAACTGACGGTTGGTGGTTGTCGAGTGTCGGTAACTCCAGCCACCAGCAGTGGTCATACATTTTGACCAGACGGACGGGGAGCGTGAATTATCTCCACTCTGTCCACATAAGTGATAAAATTTCATTCTTTAAAAAGGATTGGTTTTTCACTCTTTCCTGAGTGAATAGTGACCACTCGGTTTTTTTTTCACTCGAAAAGGGTTGTCCCTCATTTAACTCCTTGTGAGAGTTGAATTTCACCCTCATTTTAAGAGTGGAATTTCACCCTCTTTTGAGTGCTTTTTCACTCTTTAACATTTAGAGAGTACACACGAACAAACACCGACACTTTCGCGAACGTTTCCGAAGGTTTTGCTCACGCGACATCTTCACGGATTTCGTGCGAAGTTCTCACGAACGTTTGGCGCACGTTTGCCGCACGATTGCCTCATGTTTGGCGGTAAATCGGCACCACGTGACGTCTGGCCTACATAAAGCGCACTATTGACGAACAGACCGATCAACTCAAGACAGCTGTCAACTCAGGTTCGCATTATAATATAGTGGCTTGTTCTTCGTGTCTGTGGACTGGCCATAGTTCTGCAAGGCTACACACGACATTCGCAAATACGTTGTGAGAACTAAGTACAAACTGCGCAAGAATGGTTTACGGCTCCATTTTCGCGAAACATTCTTAGCAAAACTTCTCCAAATGTTGGATTTTGCCATTTTTTCGACATCAGCACTCTTCGCGAATCGTTCGCGTGCCCCGTGAAAACCCACCTTTAGGAGTAATGCATCAAATGTTCGGCATTACGAACCATTTTCAATTTCGAAATTATGATTCCCCCCCCCCCCCCCCCTCCTATGGGAAATTTGAGTTTCGGAATTACGAATTTTCGAATTATGAACCTTAGGAAAAACTAGTATCGCCCCCCCCCCCCCTTGACTATAGATATTGAGCAAAAATCACCCGAACTGAACATAATAATTGACCTAATGTTGGTTGGACACAATAAATTACCTTAATAATGAAGGACTATTTTTTTAAAAAGAAAAACTCTCACAGTTCGAATTTATCTCTAGCCATTCCTTCAAAGTCCGTTGTTCTAAAAGGAGGTACATTTTTCGTTCCACAATTCTTACATTTCTGCTTGAAGATCTGCAATCAGTGGATTAAAGAGAAATCGTCAAAATGAGAGAGAGAGAGAGAGAGAGAGAGAGAGAGAAAGAGGGAGGGGAGAGAGAGAGAGAGAGAGAGAGAGACTTTACAAGGTCACATTATTCTAATGAAAAAAAGAAAGAAGAAAAATGCCCCACATTAAATTTCCAATGGGTAGCATTGCATAATCAAGTAATCTAATATTGTGGCGAGTATTAGAAGTTAATAGCAATGTTAAACATTTCACATTATTTTTGTTCAATGTACTGAAATAACATCTCATAATGCACAGTTTGTTTCTATACCCCTTTTTATACGCTTTTGGGGAAGCCCTCATATAAATCATATACGCAGGAGGAAAACGGCACTGTTACAATATGATAAGAGAGTAATAGGAACAACTTTAATTCAAGTTCAGACATAATATATTGGCCCTGTGAACTATTTTATTCTCAATGGCAACGAATTTCAGATTCTCTCCTTTTTTTTCGATGTGTGGCCATCCAAATCGGTTTACTTTATACACTGGTTATTTATTTATTTTTTTAAATTTTTTTACACCTCTTTCCTCGTGGGTTATGCATGAAATTACATGTAGCCGATATTTTCAGTGTATAAAATGATGATAATCAATATCCGGTCTAGGATTTCTCACTTTTGTCACTTTCTGCTGCTCGAGATCGATTTCAGCATAGGCCATATGGGTGGACCATACCCGGCCACACCAGGCGTTGGTGCATTTAAATTTGGCGGGTCCTTGTAGCACCTGGAGGTAGTTCACTTCGGGAATCGTGAGTTCGGACACGCCCGCTTCTCTCATCACATCCTTGAGGACTTGAGAGAGCTCCTTGATAATATGGATGGAGATAAAGGCCGGTATTCATAACTTATGTCCAAGTTTAAATCTCGTGGAGCGCCGAGTGCCAACCTTGCCTTTCCATAAAAAACACCATAATTATGCGACGAAATGATCAAGTTCTGCCTTCATTTTTTAATGATTTTGTAGAATTCGTTTGATCAATTTGTTACGGAATTGCAATTATTCGAACAGAATGAAGAGGATGACACTTGGCACTTCATACAAAATATAGACTTATTAAGTTAAACCCATCAATGGTTACTACCAGGTTTAACTTAGTCCATGCAGTCCACGTTTATGAACAGATTATCAGCCAATGACTAGCAAATGGGTTCTGTTATATTGATGATTATTAATCGAAATCATACTATCATTTTCTTTTCTTTCTTTCTCTTTTTTTTTGTGGGGGGGGGGGGGGTGAAATTTATGAATGCCGTTAGCCCCAGATTTCTATAGTACTTCCGCTGTTACCTCCAAACATCAGCACTGTGTAGTCCATAATACCAGATAATGTGAATTTCATTCAGAAGTGGATTACTACTTCTTTAAGAATAAATAGGCTTTTCAAAGAAAAGATTACAAACAAACATAGCATAGGTTTCAAGAAAATTGTAAAACATGCTTGTTAAATGCAGGGTATAATTAGAAATCATAGTGGTCCTTCGCTATCGAGGTATTGCTATGTCTTTCCGATGGCTTTTAAACTATGCACGCATAAATCATAGAATACGTTTTTGCACCTGTATTTTAAGCCAAATTATACATGTATTAACGATAACGGAAGATATTATCAATACTCAAAAAAAAATCAACAATACGAAGATTTATTATTCGTTTCAAGTAGTAACTAATTGTCAAATTCAAGACAGAGAAAATGTTTTTTGGTGTCATTATTGTATGAGGTATTTTGGTAATTATAACACGTCTGACCGTCTGACCCGCATAATATTGACCTCTCACTCATAATCAAATATTTTAACTTTTGAATAAATTAATTCCGCACCCACTTCGATATTGTTTGTAGATTTAGAAGAGGAGCAAGCCCATCGATATTGCTGATGAAGAATAGTGGAGTGGTCGTTTGATAGATCGATTGCTCGAGCGAAGAGCGTGCACATATTCCACGATGGAACACAATTTCTGTAAAATCTATGGAAGCAAAAGAAAAACACAAAAGGAATTAGGAGGTGACATCAAAGTGACATGAAAAAATGTTGAATTTCAAGACGTTAATGACAAATTTTACTTGAGGGGAGCGTTTCATCAAGTGTTTTGTCAGTGATTTTTACCGACAAATTTGCTCTCAGCCAATCAGATGCAAGGATTTCAGTAGCTTATGACAGTTGTCGGTAAAAACCACTGACAAAACACTTGATGAAACGCTCCCCTGTATAACATCCTGTTTGTGTCTTTTCCATGATTGTATTCTACTTGTACATCTCTAAAATTCTATATAGCACATTCATTCTTGATCTCTATCTCTTATCTCAGTTCGTAAAAGTTTATTGCTGCAGATTTTTATGCACTTATGGATATAGATTCTTCTTGGATATAGATAGCTTCTGAGACATTGATCCGTATGCTTTAGATCCACTGCATGAGTTACTGCACAAGAGAAAGGAAAATACTAACGCCACTAGGTTTCTTGATTACCTGTTACCCCCTATTTCTACTGATCTCAACTTTTAAGGAGGAAAATAACTATGAAGAATTTTACATTATTGTGGTTATTTTTTATTCATCAGCTAAAATGAAAAGAATTTTACAAACTAACTTGGGGCTTATGAATATTGTAAGTGGGTATTAAAAATGTGCAATATTAAGATAATATCAACATCTTCAACGCAACAAAAATAATATGGTTAAATATTTCATGAAAATTAGTCTCAAACCATCTCCTCTTAATCACGATATTCTAAACTTAGAGGATCCGTCTTGTTCGTTTTTGTTTTTGTTTTGTTTTGTTTTGTTTTGTTTGTTTTTGTTTGTTTTTTTGTATTTTATTAGGATTATCATAATGTTTACATGTAGAAATAACATTGCTGTCATGACAACAAAAATTATGCTTACATGTGTTTTTGCGCGTACTTCTTCACCTCTAATTATCATCTTGTTACTTCTGTAATGAGTTTGACCTAAAGGAGGGTATAATGAACTCGTAAATTCAGATATGTTATTATGTAAGCTAAGACGTCAGGGACGTCAAAATCTGACTGAATGGGCGGAGTCAAATCCCGGATTGCGCACTTGTACTAAATTTAAAAAAAACCAAAATTGCAGTTCTTCTATGTTACACAATGTTAAACAATGTTACACAATTATAATTATGTAGGCATCTTGGAAGAAATCCTGATGGTAGTTCCCGTGCCTCCTCTTGTTCTATCTTGTTGTGTGTGTGTGTGTGTGTGTGTGTAGATGTGTGTGTGTGTTTGTGCGTTTAACCCTTTCAAGACAATTTACCACATTTTGTGGTTTGGCTCAATAACTTTTGAAGCAGAGCTCTAAAAAATATACACACTATGTCCATTTTTGTTGCATGACCATATTGCGTTTGATGCCAGGAATTTAAAAAATGAGAATAAGCTTTAAAATCCCTAAATTGGCAACACAATGAGAGGTTCAAAATTATTGTTTTTTATCAAAATTGGCAATTTTTTCAACTTTTCGACATAATTAGTAACCATGTCTATTGTCTTCAAACACATTACACCTTATTATAACCATGTAGCACTAAAAGAAAAATATTATTGTTGCCAATTTGAAGAACAAAATGTGATCAATTTAACCCTTAAATAATTCCTGTCCTGAAAGGGTTAGTATGGTTTTACAGACGTGTATCAGTCAAAGCTGATTAATTACGTCTGGGGATCGCCAACTGAAAGACGCGACTAGGTTTGAAATCGAGATTCATCAGAGTCGGTTTTTAGGAGAAGACAGAGAGCTGGTCGTATTGCTAGACGTATTCATATCTCCTTTGTGGTCACAGGATCTAAAACAGAGCTTTACAACTTCTGGAGGCTCAGAGGGCGGAAATTACCATCCCATCAGACACAAAATACAATAAAGGCAAATTATAGCAGACAATTAAGCGACCACACTGAATTCATTTTGGGGCATAACAAAAAAAAACCTTTTGGGAATGAAACTGGCTTTAAAACAAGCATCTTAGGTTTGAAACTCATCAGGCCGAACTACTTTGAGATCAGGAATTTATCATTCTGTGTGGGTTGAGCCCCTGAAAAGAAACTAGAAAGAAGGACTTATAAAGACACGGGGAGTGTTTTTATCTATATCAGATTGAATAATTGTGGCATTAGTTGAACTTTATTAGTATACAAGTCATGATGGATGAACTGGGATTTCTTGATCATAACTACACGATGACAAATTGGTTAAATGTCACCGTGACCACTCAGGTATCTTCATCTCATTTGAATATTGGAACTCTCGGAGTGACGATGTTATCTTTCATCGGACTAGTTGGGAACTTGTTGATCCTGAAAGCTGTGCCCCAAATCCCCAGTGATGCGATGGAAGACTCTAGTAAGGTCTTTTACATGAGTCAGGCTGTGACGGACGTAGTCGCTTCAGCACTCTACATCATTGGTCCCTTCTCTGACAAAATAGGTGAATGGACAGGTTGGACGAACGGAAGGATGATATTCTGTAAAACAGTTGGTTTGGGGATTTCTCTCGCACCTGGAATCAGTATCTTGCAGATAGGGCTTCTTAACAATGATCGGTATCTCTTTATTGTAAAACCCATGTTCTATTTACGATTTGTTACACGCAAGCGTGCCTTAAATGTGTGTATCACCTTGTCATTGTTAACAATATCTGTTGCGCTGCTGCTTATTTGTTTAAGCGATGTCTCAGTCGACATAATTCGCTACGACAGTGAGCTTAATATGTGCTTTGTTGATTTCCAAGATCCAGTTTTCCTGCCATATACCCTCTGTTTGTTTGGCATGGCATGGCTGATAATGCTTGGCCTTGTGATTCAGTATTGCCATATAGTAAAAATCTCTACGAATCATTGGAATCGTATTAAACCTCAATTATGTAGGCGCGAGATTAATATCGAGGTACACCGTTTCCCTATTATAAATGGCAATAGTGTAGGTTCCGTTGCATCATCGGCGTCAACCGAGAGAGTTACGCCAAACCACATGGGTAATCTGCAAAACGGTATAAAGACAGAACCAAATGTTGGGACGTTTACACAAGATTCTACTGAAGAAACTCGGGCTTCTCGACAAATGCTTCATAATGTAACTTTCCATCAACAGAAAGAACACTTAAGACATGCATTGAACAGTTGCCCTATGCCACTTGTTGCAATAAATCGTATTGAACAGTGCATCAATAAGAATATATCTCGAAAAGATAACATGGACTCTTCGCAGCCACTCGGAGCTGCCACAGTCTCAGGCAACGAAGATCACATTTTTACCATCAGTCACTCCCAGAGGCCCTCCAGCAACGCAGACGAACAAAGGCCACCAGCCTTGCTGCCTGACACGTCTGGCAGAGCAGGAAGACAGGAACTGCGTCCCCTCAGACGAGCTCAACCATCCACATTACGCCACAATCTGCGAGTCCTACGGATTCCTTTCATTATTACCTCCTGTTTTGTCGTCTCTTTTCTGCCTGTGACTGTCCTAAACGCTTACTTGGCTGCTACAGGTCGGAGAATTGACCCTGTCTTCCATGCATCGTTATCCATCCTTGTTGTTATCAGTTAAGCAGTCAACATCATCGTCTATTACATTACTATTGAACCTTTCAGATTAATACTCAAGAACATATTTAGGCGTCGGTAAACCATAAAGAACGTGACGACAACAGACGTCAGTATATAGCGACATTAATCATTAATCATTAATGCCCTCAATAAGTATTCTTAATTTTTTATTACCATTATTACTATCGTAATTATGGTTATCATTATTGTCATTATCATTATTATTATTATTATCATAGTCACATTTGGTAAATTACTTTTGAGAATAAACTAAATCCATTATCTCTAAATAAACAATCATTACGGTAATGAATGATGATGATTAAATGATATTTTACATGTACAGATAAATCAACTAATCATAAATCATTTTCTAACAAAGACGATAATGGTGAATTAGTAATTGATCAGTATTGATGGTAATTATGAAAATTATTGTAGGCACTAAACTCTATGCTGACTATGCCTTTCCCATTTCTATCTTGTAGCAAAATAGTTGGTTCTTTAAATTAGATTGATGAGTTTGTCTTTTCTAAAAATTTCGAATTGAGTGATTTATGGTAAAGATTTCATCTTACCTAAACTAGACATCTATTTATATTTGTCAGTTCTTTAATAGTTTACATGTAGTGGAGGCGCGATGGCTCAGTGGTAGAGTAGTGGTCTCGTAACTGGAGGACCCGGGTTCGAAACCAAGTGAATGCACCAGTGCCCTTTGGTAAGGCATTAATCCTCATTACCAAGTCCCTCGGAGAGGACCTAAAGCTGTCGGTCCCCTGGTTGCTTACCTACAAGCATGCACATGCTTTCTTAGCAGTCAGGTAAAACAAACCATCAAATATTGATGTTATATATACTGATTTTGATATTTGTCAAATGCATTTTTTATTTGGTCAGTTGTGAATTTCAAGTAGCTGTGGAAGAGAAACACTTCTAATTGATATCACTACAATTCGCTTTTTTTCATTTTTTTTTTTTTTTTTAGTTTTCACATTACCTGATTTGTTCAACTGAATAAAAAAACAAAACACATCTTATGTAAACTACACCCTATTTCAATGATTCAAGTAAAATATATTCAAAATCTACCTATTATAACTTGTACTAAGAACGTCAGTGATACTTGAAATAAATCAAGGCAATGTTTTGCCTTAATTCAATAAAGTAAAGTGGTCGATTTTTGATTTTTTTTTTTTTACAGTGGATATAGACTCACGTCCAACCCATCAATATCACTGGAAGGGAAAAGAAGCGTAATGCCATAAGATGCATCATTTGCTGTGTAGGACTGCGTCAGCGACTAGTGCTGTTTTTAATATTTTTTTTAAAGACCGGCTCACACGATGCGTCATTGGCTGATTTTAGGACCGCGTCAGTGACTTGTACTGTCTTTTACGCGTCATGAAAGAGTGACATCGTTTAAAAAGTAATTGTGAAATGAACAGTGCAAATAATAGTTTCAATAACTGACGTACGGGTTAATTACCTTCATAAGCTAATGCAAAGACTGCCAGAGTGCCTGCAAGTAATCCTTACTCTTTAAAAATTAGACTTATGTTAGTGGAATAAATGAATTCTACCTCTGCTTCACAAGGAATTAGAAGGCTTACTCAATCGAAATGACGCCTCGAGCCGGGCTTATTAAAGGGCCATGTCTGAGTGAATGCAAACGAACAATGCAAACGTTGCAAATATTCACGGGGTTGATTAGCATATGCAAAAACGCAATCAAAATGACTCCTCGTGTGCAGGGGCAGAAGAATTGCATTCTTAAAGGTAGAAAGTCAATAAAACTTGAGATAAATCAAAATAACTCTCCAAAACAGTACTGAATAGAAACGAAAAAAGAAGCTTGATGCCCGTTGTACACGGGTCGTCTGTTGATGACGCAGGACTGTATCATTTGCTGACGTATAGGACTATGTCAGTAATTGGAGCGGTCTTTTACGATGAGAAAGTGAAATCGTAATAAAAGCGAATACAAGATGAACATGCAGATATTACTTGCCCATGCACTGATTGCTTCATAGGCTTGAATATAGTAGATAATAACGCAATCGCATTGACGCCCCGGGTGCAATAGACATAAGACATGTTTCTCACGTTTCAGAGCCAGACTTTCGGGTCAAGTGCAAAGATGCGCTCCTCCTGTAGTATCTTTGAGCGATGTTGCCCATAGTCCCCCTAAAATAGCACCTTGAAGCAATGTGGCCAATGGTCCCCAAAACACGAGAACCCTTACAAGACTTGATAAGGGTGACCATCGTGAAACGTCTTACGCTTGGGTACTAGTTTCTAGCGCAATCACAGTATTGATCACTGCAAAATTGATACTCTGAGATCAGCCAAACATCGTCAATGACAGGTAAATGTATTGTGAAAGACAATGACATAAATTTTGGTTGGATAAAAGTTCATAATGTTGGCAGACAAACATTAAAAAAGGTGGGATAGACTAAATGGCGTATCCATTGATAATCAGGGGGGAGGAGGCGAAATGACGAAGAAGAGGCTGGGGGCATGCTCCACAAGGATGTTTTTAAATGTTTAATTTTTAAAAATCGATTTGTGGCACTGAGATTATTTTTCTTCTTCCAAAAGTTCAATCGGATTTTTTTCTGGGTCTGCAACCAGGTGATGAGGGCTAATGCCGGCTATCCTTATGCTGGATACGCCACTGTGGACATAACAATTGTAATGACACTTCACTGACGTTTCCTGATCGTTGCTGTCAAAACGGAACAAATCGAAAACATTGATCACTTTAAACAAGTGGAATCAGCACATGAACATAACTAATTCATTATGTATACTTTTTACCTTGCCAATGAAAACAGTTTTTCAGAGGATATTAGTGGTCTCGCATGGCGAAGGACATGGTATGATGAAATACCAAATGGAGTGGGTCGGTAACATTGCGCAATCGATTCAACTTTTTAACTTTTGGGCGTTAACTATTTCCTACTTTTCTCCGACTGGAAAGCTCATATCCCACAATTTCAATGCTATCATTTATGTGACTATTTGTAATTTGAATGAAAAAGAGTTCACATATTTGTTTGGTTTCTTTTTCATAATCATATAGTCTTTGCGCCTGTACAGAAATTATCCTTTTCATAAATGGGATTTTATTGCGAAAGGAAATAATGGTTGCGTAGCTCAGTCAAAGTTCCACATTGCTGTCCTCCGTTTATTTTATTTTTTTTTTCTTGCAAAAGTTAAAAATATCTCCTCTGGAAATCGTATGTTTACATATTACATATACAGTATGTTCCCTCTTTTGGAGGTCATGAAAACTTAGTGAAAAACATGTTAAAGATATTCTGTAACATGTTTTGACACTAAAAAAAGTTTTATTCTGAAACATGTTTTGACACTAAGTTTTCATAACCTCCAAAAGAGTGAACATACATTAATTGATCACATTTTAGTCAAATATGATCAAAGTGCCCTATAGAGTCTCAACCTTTGTGTAATCCCTTTAAGCGTCTGCTCAGACGAATAATTTCTTCCTTATGATCATGATGGTCTTTTATCTATATACGCACCAAGAGTACATGGATATAGAAAGAAAAAACAACATCAGCAGCAACAAATAACAATATCACATATCAAAGTTATATATACGATTTATTATTTTACGTAAATATTAAAGGGATTGATTAACTTTGTGAAAAATTGTGAAATCAGCTCAAATGCCAGTGAATGGTGCATGTGCAGTCCTCTAACTACATATATAATTAAGGATATGTGAAAGTATGAGAGAAAATGGAACCCGTTTACTATCCTAAAAAAGAGAGAAAAGCTAGCTAGGCGAAAGGTATCGCGATCGATCGCTTGCGCAAGTCGCTCGGCTTCTTCGCTGCGCTGCAGTCACAAAAACCATGCACCAGCGCTTGGCGATTTCAAAGCGGGTTTCCAGCCCGTAAGGTATTCTGTGATAGAGCGAGGTATGCCAACCGTAAGAGTTCTTTAGGGTTCGGTGGTACTCTATCTCGACATCAGTGTTCAATCGTAAATATCTTGGTATATAAACGACCGATCAGCTTATAAAACCTAAAGGTTTGCAATTATGATTACAGCATTAACTGGAACAGTGATTTTTTTTTTTTCAATCCTGGGCAAAATTAATCAATCCCTTTTATAGGAGATATAAAAAGAAAAGTATCTCCCAAACATAAAACTTGGAATATGAACTAATAATTCATTGCATCATTTACTGATGACTCAAGTGATTATTAAATGAAACCGTGATAGTTCTTTCGGAAAGCTCATCTTATGCTACGTCAGGGCCCTGTTTCATAAAACTTGTCATCAATGACAAGTTGCAATAACTGTTATAAGCTACTGAAATCCTTGCATCTCATTGGCTGATAGCAAATTTGTCGGTAAAAATCACTGACAAGACACTTGATGAAATGCCCCCCCCCCCCCTGATGTCCTCATTGGAATAATCTGACGGGAGAGATAATAGCAAAATGATGTCATTCGCTTGCTCTTTATACGAGAACCAATCATTTAAAATTTCAAGATATCATTACATGTTAACAATGATTACCGGGATCTTAAATCAAAATTTTTTTTTTTTTAATCCATAAAACTAAGAACAAAATGATAATAATATTAATAATAATGGGTAACCAAGAGAACAAAATACCACTTTTATTTTATACATATTGAAGTGGTTTAAAACTTATTTCCTTAACAAAAATAACATCTGTTAGATTTGACGTTACTTTGTTCAGAATATGAAACAAGAAGAAATATAAATAATGAATAGCCGTAGTTTCATCTCAACACTGGAAATAATCACAAAATAATAATTTCAAACAATGAGGTAGAATTGATACAAATTAGTTCTTCCTTCCAAAGTGCTTGAAAACATTAATTATACATTTAAATCATAAAGCATGCATTATATTCTTATGAATGAAAATCAACGATGAAAACATAGAAGAAAGAACAAAACAGAAATCGTGCGAAAGATTTTTTTCTTTCCCTCTTAGTTCGAGGTATTTTATTACAATATATCATTTAACAACATTATATGGGATTTGATGACAATATTTACAAAATTAGTTAAATAATGAAAATCAAAAACAACAATATATCAGTAGGATAGATAATAGGGGAAAGAGTTAGAATCGAAAACAGATACATCTCGAGATTCCTTAGTACCTTTTTTTGGTATATGCACTGGCAATTAACATAAAACATGAAATCATATTTGAATGCCATCCAAATTGACTGACTATTAGCAGAAAAGATTTACTTCTGAACTGATTAAGCATATACACCTTATGAATTGCATACTGAGCATAGGGATGAATAATAGATTAAAAACATAAATTTCACTTCATTAATTTTAAAACCAATTATTATGAGTTTTTCTATTAATAAAATATCTTTTTGAAACAAATTTAATACTAATTGGTGAATTCTTTTCCAAATATCTGCGACTTGACGACATCTAAACAAAATATTTATAGAAGATTCCGGTTTGTTACAGAATTAACAAGTCATATTAGATGAGATTTCCACTTATAAAGATTATATTTAAAAGTAAAATATTATGAAGTAATTTGAAATTAAATTGTCTTACTTTATTATCTTTGATCCTTTTTATTTAAAATCTAATACATGTCTCCAATCATAATTTATTGGTAATAGCAATATTTCTTGCCATTGGATTCATTCAAGAGAATATAAAAGTGTTTTGCTTTCATGTCATAAGAGAGTCTTGCAGGTAAACTTTAACGTTTGACCTGAAATGACCTTTGACCTTACCATGTGACCTCCGAAGGCACCATAACATGAATTTACCCCAAGTGCACCTATCACCCAAGTTTGGTTGCCATTGTAGCAACATGTGCAGAGTTATGTGTCATAAGAGAGTCTTGCAGGTAAACTTTAACATATGACCTCAAATGACCTTTGACCTTATCACGTGACCTCCGACGGCACCATAACATGCAGGTCCCCTCAGTGCATCTACAACCCAAGTTTGGTTGAAAAGTGAGTGACGGTTCCAAAGTTATCTGTCATAAGAGAGTCTTCAGGTAAACTTTAACGTTTGACCTGAAATGACCTTTGACCTTACCATGTGACCTCTGAAGGCAACATAACATGAATGTACCCCAAGTGCATCTACCACCCAAGTTTGATTGCCATTGCAGCAACATGTGCCGAGTTATGTGTCATAAGAGAGTCTTGCGGGTAAACTTTAAACGTATGAGCTCAAATGACCTTTGACCTTATCACGTGACCTCCGACGGCACCATAACATGAAGGTAGCCCCAATGCATCTATGACCCAAGTTAGGTTGTAATCCAAGCAACTGATGTGAAGTTATTTGTCAAAAGAGAGTCTTGCAGGTAAACTTTAACATATGAAAAGAGAGTCTTGCAGGTGCTCTTTAATATATGACCTCAAATGACCTTTGACGTCATCATGTGACCTCCGACAACACCATGAAGATACCCCTAGTGCTTCGATCACCCAAGTTTGGTTGCCATTGCAGCAATAGTTGCCAAGTTATGCGTCTTAAAGCTCATGTACAGTATTGGTAGCAAAATGGAAATTGGAAAGAAACATGTTAAATATAGTCTCATGTTGTTCTCCTTGTATCAAAAGATGTCTGTAAGAGATCATTTGGTATTCCATCTATGATTTCTGGTGAATTTTAGTGTAAATATCTGTAAGGAATGCTTGATCACTGCCATTATGCCAGGACCCTTCCACCCCGACGGCTCCCCGCACAGCAATCTTGGGACTTCGCATACAGACAGCGTGTGTGCACTGTGTGTAGCTACTCATTATTGGTTTTACACGTGTGTGTACAGTGTATAGCACATGCTACCTTTGTTGTGATTTTACTTGCCTGTCCCGGCACATAAATTAGTTTTTGCCTCTTATTTGTTTCATATTAAACTTTAGGAGGCGAAATCTTCACAGTGTCTTAGTATTGCTAGTATCTTGCTATTTATCAACAAAAATTGAAGAAATAACATGATCACAATAAGCTGATCATGAATATTTTGGGAGAAGCTCGGCTGGACGCAGTTAGAAAGTGAAAAGTCACTAGACCATCAATATGCAAACAACGAACAAAGTCACTAAAAAGGTCAATGGTGAGCTCAACAAAAGGTTACCATAGCAACTGTGGTGAAAGCCCGCTCGCGGGCGACCCGCCATTGCTTGACCTGTTTCTGCCCGAAGGCAACAAATTTTAGTTTTCGCGTCGAAAAAATTCTCGAATGTTGAATCGTTACATCAGCAAGCTTCACAGAAATGGGAAAGAGGAAAGCACAAGCGTCCAGGCAACCTTCACAGCCCAAAAAGTCTAGGCCAACGGCTTCTTCTCGACGAAAAAGGACAAAAATAGTACAACTACAAGAGAGGCAGATACGTGCCTCACTCGCAGTCGCATTGCAGCGGCAGCTACCGGGGAAGCCAGTGGAATAGCGGAGTTGCCGGTTACAGGGAACGAGACAGCCACCCAGTCCAGCGGGACCGTCTGTGCGACAGGCCAGCAACCGCTTCGCCCACAAATGACAGGTAATGTCCCTATCTTATTGAAACATTAGAAACCCTATTAAACCTAAGGGTCAACCACAACAGGCACCAGACAGGAATAGTACTGGTATATTAGCAGGAACAAATAGACCTAACTCCACATTTGTGACCTCTTTTCCATCCATAGTGCCCAGTGCTAGCCTGCTGCTCCAAGAAAATTTTGAGGGAGAAACACAAGCATTAAATAGTGGCACAATTCACACCAATATTGGGCACAACACAAATACTTTACAAGGCTCTGGGCCATGTGGGCAAGGGGTTCAGACACCGACCCCACCCAATCACACTGACACATCCCCTCTGCACCCGGTGGGGGACAGGCTGGGCATGTCTACGCCCCAAAATATAAGGGATAAAATTTAGAAGGGGGAATACATTGATCTCAACACACTCATTGACAGTCAAGATACAGTAACTCATGCCATGCGGGACTATACAGAGGAACAGAGAGCTAACCTCGCAGTGGCACAGGTAGAAGGGAGGTGGATCTTGAAACCCCCCCCCCCCCCCCCCCCCATCCAAAAACAAGATATTCTCTATTGAGACCTGGACTGATGCATTTCTGGTGTACATGAGCATATATCTTGAAGCTAATCCCACATGCATGCATGCATTACTCAAATACTGCCACCTCATTCGAATGGCCGCTTCCCGTTACCAGGGTTACGGCTGGAGGTATTATGATTTTGAATTCCGACACCGCCTCCACAGGAGGGGTGGATCATGGGCAACATTAGACGGCGAGCTGTGGCTCCTCCTCGTTATCAGTGGGGGACCACCCAGGGCGCAAAGAGGCATTGATAGGTCACCCTATCAAAGAACTCCATGGGGGAGTGGGGGAAGGGAGAGACACCAGTCTGCACCCCCAGCAAAACAGAGCGGGAAGACATTTCTATACACCGACCCCCGCTTTAATCCACCCTGTTATGACTACAATCTTCGCACATGCAACCGAAAGAATTGTAGGTATGCACATAAATGCATGCAGTGTGGCACACACGGTTATGGGAAATCACGGTGCGCAGACGGAAAACAACCCAGTGCAAAACCCACAAAGCAGTCTAAGTAAGGGCCACAATCACAGTGAGGACAAACAAAATTAAGGAAATAGGTACTCCCAAGACACAAAACCAGATAGTAGTAAGGGGAACAATGATAGGAACCTTAGATCCTTGGCACCAACACCCATCATATTAGAAAACCTCAGACCCCTACTAAAACAATACCTGCCTTCCGTCTCCTACCCATACATCCAGATGATTTTGAGTTATTAGACGTTAAATTTGAAGGAAAATAATACATAGACAAGTGCCTACCCATGGGGATCCGCTGTGCACCAGCATACTTTGAAACATTTTCCACATTCATAGAGTACTGTGCAAGGAAAAAATGCAAATCGGAGAGCATAATTCACTATGTCGATGACTTCCTGTGTGTTGGGTCAAACAAAAAGAGAGGACTGCCCTGCCACGAAATAGTCCAAGCCTTAAGGGAGGTATGCAATGAATTGGGAGTTCCCCTAGCAAAGGAAAAATCAGAGGGGCCCACCACGCGGCTTACATCTCTGGGCCTAGAGCTTGATTCAAGTAGAATGCAGGTACGAGTCCCCATGGAGAAGATTCAAGATATCAGACATAAGCTAAATAAGGCATTATCAGCAAGATCAGCAATGATCAAAGAAGTTCAATCTCTTGTGGGGACTCTCAACTTTATTTGTCGTGTGGTACGCCCCAGCAGGGCCTTCCTTCAGAGGTTATAGATATGACAAAGGGGGAAACCAATGGGACTAGACTAGTGACATTTTCAGAAGGGGTTAAGGAGGATCTCAGAACCTGGTTAGAATTCTTAGAGGCATACAATGGGGTATCAGTCATTCCACGGGAAAACTGGGTGAACGATAAGGACATAGACCTATACACACATGCAAGTGGGGAGCTCGGCTATGGCGGCTACCTCCATGGTAAGTGGTTCAATGGGAAGTGGCCATCACGTGACATAATCAGAACCACATCCATAGCATGGAAAGAAATGATCCCCATCGTAATCACCTTTATGGCATGGGGAGAGGAACTCAGCAATAGGAGAATACTATTACACACAGATAACATGTCAGGCAAATGTGCAGTGAACAAACAAACATCCCCATGCCCCAAAATAATGACACTACTAAGAAAGTTGGTGATAACATGCCTCAAAAAAAATGTTTCAGTTAAGGCAGTTCACGTTCCTACTCACAATAATGGCATTGCTGACCCCCTTTCACGATCCCAGATGGGCCGGTTTCACAAACTGGCCCCAACAGCAGACGAACACCCCACGCCTATCCCAGATGGAATATGGCAGATCTTGCACAGGAGGCACACAGGCTGCTAGGGCAGTCACTAGCAGGGGGGACACAACGCACATACCAAAGGGCAGTGGATGCTTTCCAGGTATTTCGCATAAACCAGCACATGAGCTCAGTGTGGCCAGCACCCACAGCCCAGTTAATTGCCTTTATTGCACATCTCTCCATAAGTGGCAAATCTACCTCCACTATTTCATTACATGTTGCAGCCCTGTTATACATACACAACATACATGGGTGGGCAGATCCCACAGGACACTTAATTATCAGGAAGTTACAGGAAGGTAGCAAAAGAGACAAAAAAATAGGAGATGGCAGGAGACCCATCACATGGTCCATGCTAAGAAGGGTTATTCCCACACTACAACTGGTGTGCTTTTCCCATTACTAAACAATGATGTTCAGGGCTGCCTTCTTATTGGCCTTTTTCGGGTTTCTCAGAGTGGGAGAATTCACAATTCGTAGTAAACAGGAGTCAGAAAAAGTGCTAACAAAAGACAACATCCTACTATGTCAGGGCCCAAGGCATTTTATGGTAGTGCGTATCCGATATTCCAAAACAGACCAGTACGGAAAGTCTACCACACTAAGAATACAAGGTAATGAAGATGAGAACTTATGCCCAGTAAAGGCTATTGCAGCCTTCCTACAGGTAAGGCCCTCCGTTAAAGGGCCCTTATTCTGTCACATAGACAGCTCCCCCCTAACCAGGTACCAATTCAGTGCAGTTTTGCAGAAAGCATTGGCTTATGCGGGCACAACCCCTATCCAATATGGCACACATTCATTCCGCATAGGGGCAGCAACCACAGCAGCCATGGAAGGGGTTCCAGGAGAGGAAATAATGGTCATGGGCAGGTGGCGCAGCGAAGTTTACAAAAGGTACATAAGATAGGCATGCAGGGGATACTAAGATACAAATAATGAGTCGAACATGTAAGGAGAATCTGCAAAACAAAACATAACAATAAGGATACAAATTACAAAGAAATAATATATACACATATATGGAAAAATAAGCATATTGACCGAAATGATAAATAAATAGAAATAACAGCAACAGTAATAATTTTAAAAAAATAAATAAATAAATTAAAAAAAAAAAAAAAAAATAAAAAAAAAAAGGATGAAGTGATGAATAACAGTAAATGATATAAATTTAAAATTGATGAACAGTAAATAAAATGAACAATGCAATTAAATCACATCCAATTGCCACAGAACAGGGGCTAAGCCATACTATCCACATGGGGAAATCATGCATGGTCGCCTAGTACCCCAACAACCAAGGTACTGCAAGAAGCCATACCAGCCCCCAGGCACAGCCCTAGTATTCGCCAGACAGCTCCATCTTATAGGGCACAGACCATCCAATTCACTGATTGCATTAACCTGTTGAAGAAATTAACAACACCCCCACTGTAGTTGGATTCGAGCGTGATACTCATTGGGTTGTAGCAAGAGATACTGCCGGAATTTTTCTTTTTTGTCATTTCAGGGCAACCCCAGATATGGATAGTAGGGGATAGCATCGTACGCCAAGCCAAGGAGAGAGCCGCAGCGACAAACCATCTCCAGCTGGGCACACCATACAGCTTCCAGTGGCACGGCCAAGGTGGTGCAAGACTGGATGACATGAAGAGGCTGGTAGACAACAGGCTAAGGTTTGCGGCTCCCCCATCAGTGGTCATACTCCACCTAGGCTCCAACAACATCGGCCAAACCGACGCCTGTGGATGCAGGATAGGCATCAAAACAACCCTTAGCCTACTCAGGACCAGGATGCTACAAGCTCAAATCCTTTGGTCAATGATACTCCCCCGCTTATTCTACTACGGAAAGCGATCATTTGGCTCTACATCCCAAGAGGCCCTGGAAGGTGTACGATTGTCCCTTAACAGGTATGCGAGGCGACAAACAAAACATGTGGGCAATGCTTCGGTAATACAACACGACATAGACAGGGCCAACCACAATCTCTTTGTTAGAGATGCCGTGAAGGAAGCTATAGTGGCCTAACACAAAGGAAAATCGATGTATGCAGGTCTTTGCTCTGACCTAATGCCCTCATGAGCATGGACAGAAGAACAAGCTATCAAGGCACAGTGGCATTATTATAAGGGTAATGGCAGTCCAGTAATCTCACATTGTGAATCCTGATGTATCCACAGACCAGGGTGCTGCATACGCATAATCTTAAGCCTGATTGGAGGTTAATCTTATAATGGGACAAAATACATTTGAGGTCGTATAATTCCCAACACAAAGGGTTGGATAATAAATAATAATGATAATAAGATAAAAAAATAAATAAAACAAGTAAACAAAGTCAAAATAGGCCTCAGACTTTTAAATGAATAGAAGAAACATAACCATGGTGAACGTAGAGACATAACCATAAGTGCACAAGCACTAAGTAAGGAAGCTGTGCAGCCCCCTGCCCAGGACATTGTCACTGTGGTCTGGTGGTGGAGAGGCAATCTCGGTCGCACTGCGCATAATATCCAAGTGGGCCATAAGGGAATTTTCTCCAGCATATCCCTCAAAAAATATGGGAGCCTTGCCATTGCACCTTGCTGGTTTTCGCCCTTATCACCTCCCGTACTTCAGTGGCAACTGTCCGCCAATTGCCCCTGTAGAAGCTGGGGCAATTAATGCAAATAGATAGCACATATCAGAAAGAAATGGCTACCACCCAAACTGGATTTAAAAAGAAAAAAAAAAAAAAAAAATTGGGTGGAAGATGTCTCGGGGGCCTTAGCATCGGAAAAAGGATGTGAATTGCCACTCTAGGTACCATCCTGTTGGCAGGTAAACTGCTTGCTGGGTCGAGTTACCATCGCCCAGCAATCACGTTACCGCACATCCCAAACACTTGAGGCAAAATATTTCTGCCAGTCATTCAGTCACTCAGTCAAAATGCTCTAAATTGTTTACTCTGTACTTTTACAGTAATATGTAATGATAACCGCATATTTTTCTCTAGCTAGTCAAATTGTCTCGTTATTTACTTACGTGCTTAGCTATTCAAGAGTAGGGGTAGTAGGTATGATTACCACACTCCCCACTATCATGAGGATAGAAATGCTCCCAGATTTTTAAACATACTGGAAGTTAGTCAAGTTACAAAGTTGTGAAGAAGTTATTAACACACTAAGTTATTATATGACTGGCCGTGTTATCATGAGTTTGACACAATACAAAGTGTCAAGTTTTTATTTTGTTCTGGGTTGAATACTGCCTTGTGTTAAAAGCAGATTGGTCAGTGTTAAACATATCATTCAGTGTGCTTTACTATTGATTGTATTCAAATGGCACTAAGTTTTTATCGCTGCCTTCGAGCAAAATTGTGCTAAAAGCAGATCGTTCAGTGTTAAACATATCATTGAGTGTTTTACTATTGCTTGTACTCAAATGGCACTAAGTTTTTATCGCTGCCTTCGAGCAAAATTGTGTTAAAAGCAGATTGTTCAGTGTTAAACATATTGTTTGTTATACTATGGCTTGTATTCAAATGGCATTAAGCTTTTATTGCTGCCTTCGAGCAGAATTAAACAGCAAGCAATGGCAATTATGAGTCCACAGTGCTTTCTTTCCAAAATCTGACGAACAGTTTTTGAGGGCTTACCAAAACTTTACATGACCTTTAAGAGAGTCTTGCAGGTAAACTTTAACATTTGTGACGGACGACGGACGACGGACGACGGACGGACGCCATTTGGATCCCTTAGTCTCGCCTTCACCTCCGGTGGGCGAGACAAAAATGAACATATCTCAATTTACATCAGTACACGAGTGGGTTAACATAGAATTCAGGTCACTTTGAAACATCTTACATACATGTAGAGAAAACATGTCTTTGCATGAGCAGTTCACTTTTAAAACTAACGGTATATCTTCAATGAAACTAATCCAAAATCGGAAAAGTATTCTCCATTGCGACTTACCACCTCTGATATACTTCAAAAACTAAAATCACTTCAGTGACCGAAATTTGATTCGTATACCATCTCTAAACCCCAACTCGATGCAGCACGAGTAACAACCGTTCTTTTGACCTCTTCTTTCTTTGATCCCCAAAGAAAACTGTAAATCACCTTGTTTAAGGTAGTAATGGTATTTTGTGGAATAGGTAGACATGTCGCAGTGTATACAAATTGAGAAACAATAAGCGTTTTTATGATTGTTATTTCAACTATACTATGTCAGATTCCTCATTTTCCAAATTCTCAACAAAGATTTTTTACTTTCTCTAAATTTTGAATTCCAGTTTAAACTTTCAGATTCTTTTCGTTCTTTAGTTATGTATACACCTAAGTATTTAATGGGCTCATTTGTCCATTCTAAATTGTACAAACATTCTTCTTGAAAAGAGGTAGACATGACATTGGTTTTCAAATGTTTCCTCTTCTTTTAAAGCAAAGTTCCCAGACTCTACTGTCAAAAATGAGTGTCATCGGCTAATTGTGATATTACAATATTCTCTTCGATGACAGCTGGGTTGTTCGAACGAACCTGGATACCTTTTATGTGGGTATATTACTTTATTCTCACATCACTTTATTCTATATATACATAACATGTATAAAGGATGTTTTAGTATATGGACAACGTAAACTCTTATTCGACAGCTTTATCTTTCTTGTATAGTTTTTGAACTTGATCTGAAAATTTGCCATCAAAATAAAATTAACAGTTAACAGATAAAACACAATTTAAAACGAAAACTGATACAAATCGTATCCGTGGTACAGCAGGTACATCGGTGTTGTAATGAAACATATGATTATTGTGATTGCAATGACAGTAGTCATTATTATGATATAAAATAAACATAAACAGAGTTTTAAAAAGAGAATTAAGAGAAATACTTCAAAACTTATATTGCCATCCAAGAACATCTTCAAATGCAAAATATAATATAGATTTAACGAAATTCGGTGTGCAACCTCGCAGTTTTCAATACCACTGTCAACATGGTCAATATCATTTTTAACAGCAGCCCGAACAAATAACCGAATTTTTATCATCTCGGTTGCTAATTTTTGTTCTCAAACTTTCCTAAAGAATAGGAGATAGAGAGGGTGAGAGAGGGAAAGAAGTGAGAGAAAGAGAGAGAGAGACAGAGACAGAGACAGACAGACAGACAGACAGAGACAGAGAAATGCAGACAAAGAGAGTGATAAAAAGAAAGAGTATCCTTGCCAATAAACTTAAACTATTATGGATGCTAATTCAATTTTATCATAAAAGAAAATGATACTGCAACCTCTGGATCCACAACTTGAATTCGAATAAAATATAATTATTAGGTTCATGTTAAAAAAACAAAACAACAAACAAACAAATTCTTGCAAAACACTGTAGACAGCTGGTTACCAGGTTCATACTAGCCTCTTGTCGAGGCCCTGGCGCTGTTGAAATCCTTGGCGATATGGAGGCAAAAAACCGAGGCGCTTGCGCCGAGGGCCTCTTGACACCCGATCTGAATTTCTTTTGTATTTCATTGTTTTGACGAATATTCCGACCAAATTTTGGTCGGTGAAAATCATCCAATAAGCGCGAGCTACCATGACGTAATGTTAAATATTCATGACTCGACTGCACGCTATTTCTTACATGGCGTTCAACGTTTCTTCCACGACGAGTGATGACGATATTTGTAAGAGCTTAGAATATGCCGCTAGAATGTTGAAGATTGACAGATTCAAAGATTTGCAAGTTGATGCAATCAAATCTGCACTTAAAGGACAAGATGTTTTTGTGAATCTGCCTATACTGGCTATGGAAAAAGTGTTATTTTTCACGCGCTACCGCTCTGTGCTGATTACCTCCGTGGGCCAGGGATGGAGAGTGAGACTGCTGCTTCGCGAGAGCCAGGCGGATCCCCCGGGGCCTTGCCGGGCAGTGAAGTTGCTGGTAACTCCTTGGTTACATCATCTTCTAGTCTATCATCTTCACGAAGCATTTTGTTGATTATTTCCCCTTTGGTGTCTCTGATGAGAGACCAGGTGAAGTCGCTCAAGAAACGTGGACTTCAAGCCATCTATCTTGGGGACGCTTCGTCACAAGATGTGACTTTTGAAGGTATAATTTTGAATTTGACTCGGTCAAGATCTAAAAACTAACTGTGTTAGTGTTATTTGTTAATAACACTGTAACAGTGCAGTGTAATTAAGACTAAGTCAACTTTTCAGAATTGATGGAGATGCATCTATTGTTGAACGGTGACTTTTATTGCCCATTCTTCATTATTTGTAAATATATGATGATCTCTTGAGAAATATGTACATTTGTCTTATTTCAAATTACCATGGTTTGTAAGCTAGAGATCGAATTCTTCATAATGTGCTTGTCTGTGAATGAATTTTGAGCAAGAGATTTACGTAATCCCCCCCAAAAAATAATAGACTAGTCCAGAACTGAAGTAAGAAATCCTTGAGATTTCATTGGCCAATTTGCTGGGCGATCGCCGCGGTAATCTAACTGTTCACGTTTTCATGCATAATTCAGTAGGAAATCGTGCCTCATGAATATATAATTCAGGTCGGGTGTCAAGAGGCCCTCGGCGCAAGCGCCTCGGTTTTTCTGGCTCGCTTCGCTCGCCACCAGAAATTTTGCCTCCGTATCGCCAAGGATTCCAACAGCGCCAGGGCCTCGACAAGAGGCTAGGTTCATACTTGTTTCACATGGATAATTTGCATCATCGTTCTTGATTAAAGTAGAATTAATGAGGCATACAACACAACACAAAAAAAAAAAAAAAAAGATATAGTGTTTTTGTATGAATAATACCATTATCTCAAAGTGCATATGCAGTCAGTATGGATTTATGTCCGGAGGATGTTTTGGCGAAGAGATTCGTGTCTGCATGTATGTGGATATCATAGTTACGATTAATCCTTGCTTTTATTAAGTGTTTCATTAAAAATGTTAAGTAACATCAATGATGGGGTTTATCATATATCTACATTATTTCTTGACTAAATTGTCTCGATTAAATATCAATCCTGACCCGTTTCATGAGAATCTATATCTGTCAAAGCTAAATCATTTCAGAACTTGTCCTGAATTCATGATGTAATTCCACAAGCGAATCACATAAAAATGTGCAAATTCACAAAACAGAGATAATGTTTGACATCAAGTCGTCTTTTTCGACAACGACGCACCTATCTCTCCCAGCAATTTTTGCCCTTTCCATAGCCGCACTTTTCGCAGAGGGTGTTCTCATGCGGTGGTCGTCTTGGAGGTCCACGACGTCCGCCATCATCAGTGAAAGACTTGTCGTTTGACTTCCGATTGCGATAAAATTCCTCCCTGTCATTCAGATAGAATTAGATGAGAAATCAATGAATTTGTCTACGTCCTTCTCCGTTATAAAAATAAAAAGGAACTCAAAGCTACACATTTTAACAAAGACATTATTTCCTGTGAGTCGAACACGATCTTACTATTCATTCGCTTTTCCTCTCTAGTTCATCGATCTCTGAAATAAGAGGGCGCTGAAGGCTCTATTTAGACACAGTGTGATACAATTTTAAGTTCGAAATAAATTTATTTTCATGAATATTTTCATGGTCCTAAAATTCGTTTTCAACTCCCCAATGGATAATGAAATAATTTTCCTAGACATTTCTTCCATCGCACCTTATTTGTCGAGATATAAGAAATCAAAGAAAGGCAAATTATAAAAGTGAAAAAAACCCTGTTTTCTTTACATTCCAGTTGCGCTATATGTTTCCTGAGTGTTTCCTCATTTCTCTTGTTTCTGCTGATTATCTATGCTTCCACTGCGCCTTGAGCGGAGACAGCCCATTCGTCTTACAAACCTAACCCTCATGCTCGTAGCCCATTGGTCCTACAAACCTAACCATCATGCTCGTAGCCCATTGGTCCTACAAACCTAACCCTCATGCTCGTTGCCCATTGGTCCTACAAACCTAACCCTCATGCTCGTTGCCCATTGGTCCTACAAACCTAACCCTCATGCTCGTTGCCCATTGGTCCTACAAACCTAACCCTCATGCTCGTTGCCCATTGGTCCTACAAACCTAACCCTCATGCTCGTTGCCCATTGGTCCTACAAACCTAACCCTCATGCTCGTTGCCCATTGGTCCTACAAACCTAACCCTCATGCTCGTTGCCCATTGGTCCTACAAACCTAACCCTCATGCTCGTTGCCCATTGGTCCTACAAACCTAACCCTCATGCTCGTTGCCCATTGGTCCTACAAACCTAACCCTCATGCTCGTTGCCCATTGGTCCTACAAACCTAACCCTCATGCTCGTTGCCCATTGGTCCTACAAACCTAACTCTCATGCTCGTTGCCCATTGGTCCTACAAACCTAACTCTCATGCTCGTCGCACACGAGACGTCAATATTGCTGACGCAAGACTACGTCAACAACCGTCCACGGTGCAGTCTTTGACGGGCTCTGAGAACAATATATCTTTAGAAAAAAAAAGAATGCTAAAAATGATCAGTGAAAATACTGCTTTAAATTGCTGTCGTTCATGTACATGATGTATGTACTAATTTCCTTCACGTATTGATAAGCGTAAGTATTAGCGCATGTAATAATGCAATAAAAAGTACACGTCGTTTGAAAAGGGCATCCTAACAGTGTCCAAAACCCCATCTAGAAAGGACACAATTTAGCAACAATGAGCAACCAATGAGCTGTAGGACCAATACATAGGTTGGCTGGAGGACCAATGGGCTGTACCCTTATTATTGAGCTGATTATAATTCATTATATTGAGGTGTTGCCTTACAAATGCAAATACTTAGTTATTATTAGTATAATAGTATATACGTACTGTGTAATTGCCTTTTCAACCAGCTCCCTGAACTCTGTCTCTCGAAAAGTTGGCACATGTTCCTGTTTGCACCGTTTACATTTCTGCTTGTATATCTGTAAGGCAATAAAAACATATTAGAAAGTGGAATGATGTGATTCAGAATTTTCACTCTTGATTCATCAACAAAGTTATTATATCAATACCCATGCTAAGGGCTTATTGTTATCATATTTTGTTGTATTATAGATCTTTTTAGTTAGATCTTTATTGTCATTTATATCAAACATTGCATGGCAAATGTCGATTAAACAATAAAAAGAGATATAATATCATATTCAAATCATGATTTCTTTTATCAGTAAAGATCATAAGAAATATATATCATGCATAAATAGTTAATTAGAAAATGAACACTGAAAAAAAAAAGTAAAAGCATGAAGGAGGAAGTACAAGATACATCAAAAAAAAAAAAAAAAAATATGTAGGGCCTATGGTGATTTTCATATTATCTTGTCATTCTAGTTTAGAGTATAATAATTAAAACAGCAGTAACTACCGGTACCTCTACAATTTGTAATAGTGATGGCAAAAATATACCTGCCAGTGCCAGTAACTCGTACAGCACTTATACAGTGGTGGTGATGGTGGATTTGGTGATGGTAGTAGTAGTAGTAGTAGTAGTAGTAGTAGTAGTAGTAGTAGTAGTAATAGTAGTAGTAGTAGTAGTAGTAGAAGTAGAAGTAGTATAGTAGAAGTAGTAGTAGTAGTAGTAGTAGTAGTAGTAGTAGTAGTAGAAGTAGTATAGTAGTAGTAGTAGTAGTAGAAGTAGTATAGTAGTAGTAGTAGTAGTAGTAGTAGTAGTAGTAGAAGTAGAAGTAGTATAGTAGTAGTAGTAGTAGTAGTAGTAGTAGTAGTAGAAGTAGAAGTAGTATAGTAGTAGTAGTAGTAGTAGTAGTAGTAGTAGTAGTAGTAGTAGTAGTATAAAAATAATCTAGTCAAATTTGACCAGAATAACTATATTCCCACGGGCAACTGCAATATTCAAATAAAAAATACCAGCTTCAGATTTAAAGGAAACAGTATCCTAGGCAAAATGAACAGAATCCTATTAAAAATGAAGAAAATCATAGTCAGAATGACTAGAATCTGATTAAGAAAATGTGACCAGGCGATCTGGTCAAAAAAATGACGAGACGTGTTTTATAGCGTAGTAGTAGTAGTAGTAGTAGTAGTAGTAGTAGTAGTAGTAGGAGGAGGAGGAGGAGGAGTAGGAGTAGTAGTAGTAGTAGTAGTAGTAGTAGTAGTAGTAGTAGTAGTAGTAGTAGTAGTAGTAGAAGTATAGCAGTAAAATTAGTTGTAGTAGTAGTAGTAGTAAAAGTAGTAGTAGTAGTAGTAGTAGTAGAAGTATAGCAGTAAAAGTCGTAGTAGTAGTAATAGTAGTAGTAGTAGTAAAAGTAGTAGTAGTAGTAGTAGTAGTAGTTGTAGTAGTAGTAGTAGTAGTAGTTGTAGTAGTAGTAGTAGTAGTAGTAGTAGTAGTAGTAGTAGTAGTTGTTGTTGTTGTAGTAGTAGTAGTAGTAGTAGTAGTAGTAGTAGTAGTAGTAGTAGTAGTAGTAATAGTAGTAGTAGTAGTAGTAGTAGTAGTAGCAGTAGTAGTAATGGTACTAGTAGTGGTACTAGTAGGGAGTGTAAAGAAATTAGAAAATAGGAGATCATTTATTTTACTTCACCAAATATGATCTTTCACCATGTTTAAAGATAAAGTTGAGTTCTGGTCAGGAGATTGAATTGTGAAAGAAACTGTCTCAAAGGAATTGGAAAAGGTTGATTATATACTAGCACATAAGAATTGGTGTATGCTGTAAGGTCTTGGAATCACCAAAATGATAAAAATTGACTCAATCCTGCTGAGATTCACTTGCACAGCACACAGAAATGTGTATATGGGACTACACACAAATGTTCGGCCCGAACATTTCATTGTTTGTTGTCATATTTTGAATGTGAGGGCATTTGAAGAGCAACCCTTTTCGGGGGACTTTTTTTTAAATGATATTCTTTCAAACTAACATAAAAAGAATGTGAAAGCTCACAAATTATTTTCACCTTTCCCAGAACTCAACCTTCCCTTCAAGATACCGACCTTGTCCACCTCTTGTTGTTTGAGATCGAAGACTATGTGGGCTCTGTAAGTACTCCATGATCGGTTGCACTTCTCACATCTACTCTGAGCATATCCTCTCACTCCCTGTCGTTTGGTACGGTCTGGTATATCGCTCGGAGATACCCCTTCCTCAGACATTATTTCTCGAATGATAGAATTACCGTCCACTGACATGGTGCAAGAGGGACACTCTATCAAAAGATAGGTATTGTTGATGCATTAAATTGTCTTTTACGATGATCACTATCAACCGAAATGTCTGCAAATGAACATTCACTGTAATAATATGAAATGTGAATGATGACAGCTAGAAAACATGATCATTTACCAGATCTATAAGTTGATCAGCATGTTTATATACTGAAATATTTAGGTTGTAGAACAGGACGTGAATTTATGGAACAAAACAGTATTACTCATGAAGGTGTGTCGGTTGTGAATCATAATTATGCGTGGTTTCTAAAGGAATTTGTTAGTTGTTGTTTTTCTGTTTAACCCTAATAGCTTTCAGTAACATTAAACCACGTATGAGCATGATGAGCCTTATAGAAATCTATCTGTGAATTAGGTCCTGGTATGTATGGTAGAACAACTTTTTGTAAGAGGTCCTAAAAGTGAGCTGAGAGCTAAACTGTTTGTGGTTCAGGCTCTAAAAAATATTAGGCACATGCAGGCCAAACAATAATAATGGTTACCGCGGTAACTATTTGTCATACCAACTTTATGCAATTCATGTACAATTTTGGTAATATTTTACCAATTTTTCAGTAACGTTTATTTTTTATTATCTATAATTACTGGTTAAAATATACAAAGATTTGGCATAAAATTGTCCAAAGTTGAACGGACATAAAGGCCTATAATATTGGACATTCGATCGTTCATTACGTTTTTATCACTTTGTAGGAGCGATCCGTGTAAAAATCTATCTAAGGAAACATTAATAATAACAAAAACAACAACAACAATAATAATAATAAAAGTAATAATGATAATAATAATAAAAATTATTCATGGGATTCAATTGCTATTCCGCACATATTACAGTGCACGCTCTCCACTCCACTCAGGGAGCATTCCAGCCTGGCGCCATTTTACAAGCGACGTAAAAGTACAGTGACCACAGTGACGTTCGCATCCTACCGGGTACCCATTAACACCTGGGTGGAGAGAAGAAATGTAGATAAAAATGTCTTACTTAAGGACATGAGTGCCGTGCCGGGGATCGAACCCACGTCCTTCGCATCCCCAGTCAGGTATTGAAACCACTGGACTACGACACCTCTAGATTATACTAAGCGACGATTAAATAAAATCTCATACTCACATTTCTTTATTTGGGATGAAATGCTTTTCTCTTCTGTTATGTCTGTGTGCCCATGGATCCAAGAAAGGATATGATTTCAATCGTTTGTACTTCGATTTGCATCGAATCTGTAGGTGTATAAACAACACCCGGGGAAAACCCACAAGTCACGGCAACACAGTGCACCTAATATTCCCAGCAATGACGTTAGCAATAATGCAATCGTGCAATCCTGAACAGAAAACTGAAAATCAATGTCCATTTTATTTGACAAAAATATACATTTGAGAATAAAATTTCCTCAATTTATGTTTAATTGTACATTCCAGCTCTTATCATTCTGGGTAAATTGGCAATGAAATGCTCCTACGCCCGGGTTAGAGGAGGTAGATTATAACGGCCTCCTTGTAAACATACGTTTTCAAAGCATGAACATTACACATTAAAAGTCAGATTAAAGTCAGTATTGCGCAATATTTATAATATGTGCAGCAGTAGTACTCGAAATCATAACAATCGTTAGAGTGCTTGAATAGGGATGCGGGCTAACTCGGCACTAGGGCAAACTCGGCCTTGGCAGAAAATCGCCGCGGAGTGAGTCCAGAGAGTTAGAGTGATCGCAAACACTTGTGTTGAATTTCGCATTTCATTGCACATTTCAAAACACTTAAATTCAAATTATTTGATATCAATGTGTAAAATGATTAGCAAAGAAGTAATGTTGACAATTTCAAGAAGTAAAATTATGCAAAACATAAAATTCAAGGCTAAAAAAGGGTACGGTGCGTAGCGTGGACTTCAACTCTCGAAACATAGTCACCGCGCAGTGCCGAGTTCGCCCTAGTGCCGAGTTAGCCCGACCCCCTTGAATAGTATGCAAGGTTCATGCAATAGAGGGCGATAATAATATCATGATAGTAGCGGACTCCTGCATGGTTATTTTAAGAAGTTGATTTTATTTGAAGATTTTGCATACATAACATATACATTATGTTCGAGAGGGGGCTGCTCGAGGGTGTAATATGACGCCTTAAACTATGGAGGCTAAATAAGACAACTTTGTAGACTCAAACTTACGATTTCGAGTGTGAATACATTGGCATCATATTCAGATCTCAATACACTTCTTGGTGATAGCTGGCGCTATTACCCATATCATTACATCCCCCTTTCTTCAGTTAGAAACCATGTGAAACAAATAAATATCGTAACACAATCAAATAACTTTACTAAGTCTTTCAAGGAGTCTCTGTTCATCTATCTGTGTTCTGTGTTCACATGTCTTTCCTTTTTACAAGTGCTGCTATATAGTGTTGAGTTAGTAGGTTGTCATGACGATCCAAATCGAGAGGTAACTGCTTCTTTTGTATTTGCGATAATTTGCTTTATCAATATTTTTGTATGAGGATTCCAATTCCACACGTTGAGAATATATCTTCTGAAGACTACGATGTTTCCACATTGATCCTTTTTACACTTTTCAAATCTCCTCACAGATCTTTCAATACTTCAATATTTCACTGCGCTTGAAGACATTGAAATCACAGATACTTTTGCTTGTTTCCCATTTTATACTGGTTTTCTGATAAACACAAACTAGAAACTTTCACGCGAAATAACACTGCTGTCGCGAAGTAAACACGAAACTACAAACTTTCCTGCGAATTCAACACTGCTTTCGCGAACTAAAACATGAATCATATTTACACACATCTCCATCTCCCGTTACAAATTCAGGCGATTTGGTGGTCGTCGATTTCTGCAAGGATAACGACGCTCTGTCACTTGGGCTGGCGCTGAAGTGTCAAAGAGGTCATCGTCGTCCATATCGAAGTCAAGCTCGTGGCGATTCGTCGCTAAGCGAAGGTGTCGGCGATTTCGACGGTAGCGAACTCCTCCCTCTCCTTCAACGACAAATGACCTGGGATTGGCATCTACAGCTACGACAACAGCTGGTTTCCAATGAGTATCATTTCCTGCTTTCATCATTACAGGATCACCAGGGTTCAATGAGGGTAGCTGCTTAGCACCATGATCATAGTACTTCTTCTGGTTCTCTTTCAACTGCGTCAGCCTGGTGACAACACCCTTCTTGGTAGCAGGTTTCAACAGCTGACTGGAGGTCGGGATGGTGGTTCTCGTCCTCCTCCCCATCAGAATCTGTGCTGGTGATGGCAAACCATCACCTGGTGTATTTCTGTACTGCAGCAATGCTAGATGTGGATCCTCTCCTGCCTCTCTAGCCTTTTTCAACAGCTTTTTTACCACTTGCACTGCCCTCTCTGCTTTGCCATTTGATTGTGGGTAGTGCGGGGATGATGTTGTATGGACAAACCCGTACTGCCTGCTGAATGTACGGAATTCTGCACTAGAGAACTGCGGCCCATTATCAGTCACAAGGGTCTCTGGAATCCCATGTCTGGAAAACTGCTGCTTACAACAAGTAATGACAGCTGTACTTGTCGTCTTTGTGAGTTGGCTGATCTCAATAAAGTTTGACAAATAGTCTACAAGCACTAAGTATGTCTTGTTCTGCTCATAGAACAAATCTGCCCCAAGTTTCTGCCATGGTCGTTCTGGTACTCCATGACTCATTAATGGCTCCTTTGAATTGCAGTTTTGATGCCTACTGCAAATCTCACATCTGCTGACCATGTCGTGGATCTCAGCATTGATACCAGGCCAAAATATGACATCTCTGGCAAGTCTCTTTGTTTTCTCTATGCCTTGATGACCCCGGTGTAGCGTTGTTAACATCAAATTTCTCAATTTGGCTGGAATGATAACTTTACTTTGCTTGAAGAGCAAGTTTTCCTCAATGGTGATTTCATCTCTGTAGTCCCAATACATGCAAACTTCAGGGTCAACATCAGAACGGTTTGCAGGCCAACCTTCTTGAACTACTGCTTTGAGTTTCTGCAATACTCTATCACCATTTGTTTCTCTTTGCATCTCATCTACTCGCTCTGGCGTCATTGGCAGACAGTCTACCATGCAAATGACTACATCTTCTTGGTTGTCATCATTTTCAGCAAAGGGACTAAAATCTCTGCTTAGTGCGTCAGCAACATGCATCAGTGTTCCTTTTCTATACTGCAATGTCAGGTCGTACTTCTGTAGCTTCAGTAACATTCTCTGAAGTCGAGGTGGTGTATCGGCCAATGGCTTCTTAATGATTGTTTCAAGGGGTTTGTGGTCAGTTTCCACTACGAAGTTTCTCATGAATACATATTGATGAAACCGTTCCACGCCAAATACCACTGCAGCAAGCTCCTTTTCGATCTGAGCATAATTCTTCTCACTGTCTGTGAATGCTTTGGATGCGTATGCGACAGGCCGTTCATTTTGCAACAGCACTGCTCCCACACCATTCTTAGAAGCATCTACACTTACTACCACTGGTTCAGTCACACTGTAGTATTGAAGAACTGGTGCCTCTGTCACAAGCTTCTGGAGGGTTTCAAATGCACCATCCTGCTCAGGTAACCACTGCCAGTCTGTCTCCTTCTCCAGTAACTTTCTGAGTGGTGCAGTAACATCTGAAAGATTTGGTATGAATTTAGCCAAATAGGTGATCATACCAAGATATCTTTGCAACTCTTTCTTGTTGGTTGGTTTCTGCATTCTTGTCACTGCTTCTACCTTTCTAGGATCAGGTTTCACGCCATCTCGTGTCAGGACATGTCCAATGTAGCTGACTTCAGTGACTTTCAGCTTACACTTCTCTCTGTTCAGTTTTACATTGTGCTGTCTCAGCCTGTTCAGCACTGCTTCCAATCGAGCGTCATGTTGCTGTTCTGTTTCTCCCCAGATTAGGATATCATCCATTACCACTTCTATGCCTTCAAGGTCATCTAGCATCTGCATCATTACTCTCTGAAATATCTCTGGCGCACTCTTGATGCCAAATGGCATCCTCTTGTAGCGGTATCTGCCATAGGGACTGTTGAATGTACACAAGTCTGCGCTGGCATCATCCAGTCTCATTTGCCAATATCCAGCATTTGCATCCAATGTAGAGAAGAATTTGGCACCTGAGATCCTTGTCACCACTTCCTCAATTGTCTGCATTGGGAAGTGTTCTCTTTCTATTGCATCATTTAGGTCTCTCGGGTCAATGCATATCCGCACCTTGTCACTGTTTTTCTTTCTGACTGTGACCATGCTGTTCACCCACTTGCTTGGTTGCTTGACCTTTTCGACAACTCCTAGACTTTCCATTCGATCTAGTTCTTCCCTGACCTTTTCACGCAATGCCACAGGGACACGTCTCGGGGGGTGAACCACTGGTTGGGCATCACTTTTGACTTTGATGCTCTGCTCTCCTGGCATACAACCCAGTCCTTGAAAAACGTCCTCATATCTGGTCAGAACATCAGCTTGGATAGAATGGATCCGTTGGATTAAATTCAGCTCTCTGCATGCATTCAATCCCAGAACTGGTTGTACCTTCTGTTCGACCACTTGGAATTCGAGGTTGTAATACACATCTTTGTGCTCACAAAGGAGGTTTGTTTTTCCTTTGGGTGTGATCCTGTGTCCTGAGTACATCACTAGCCGAGCATGGGACCTAGTGAGAGGGGCTCTCAACTTCTCTTGTACAACTTGTGGAATAACATTGCACTGCGCCCCAGTATCCAACTTAAAACGCAGCTTTCTATCATTCACTTTCAGATCAATCATCCAGTCTCCATCATCATCTCCTGCATGGACAACCTCAACAAAGAATTCAGTATGCCCAGCTGGTTCACCTGTCATTTCATGAACTGATTTCTGTTGGCTTTTCATTTGCTTGGGTTGTTGGGACTTGCACATTCTGGCAAAATGATTTGACCTGTGGCACTTCCTACACTCTTGACCATATGCAGGACAAAGTTCTTTCTTCCACTCATGTTGTCTACCACAGAACTTACATGGATGTTTCACGTCTCTGTCACCTGTAGGCTTCTTCTGAATTGGTATGTCAGGAATCGGTGTCTGCTTCATTGCATGAACAGCTGATTGCCCATCAAGAATGCTCATGTTGGCCTTGGACAACTCAGATGCCCGGCATGCTTTCACACATTTTTCTAAGTCCAACTCAGTTTGTCTCAACAACCGTTCTCTTAGCACCGAGTTGTTGATTCCACAAATGATGCGATCTCTGATGAGCGAATCCTTTAAGTCACCAAAATTGCAATTTGCAGCTAACACTTTCAGCTCTGTTAGAAATCCATCAAAAACTTCACCAGCCTCTTGACTTCTGGTGAAGAATTTGTAACGGTCCACTGTCTCATTTTTGGGAGGGTTACAATAGTCTTCAAAAGCTGCAAGTATTTCTTTGAGGGTTTTATCTGCTGACAATAACGTGGTGCTAAGCTCTCGACCCTTTTCACCTACTAAGTACTTGAATAGCTTTATCTTCTTGCTTTCATTCTGATCATCCATGACCAAATCCAAGTACAATTCAAATTCTTCCTTCCATCTTTTCCATTCATGAGGAAGGTTACTGGCATTCAGATCGAGAGAGCGAGGGGGCTTGATATGATCCATCTTTCACAAGTTACCCAAAATCAATCTCATTCAGGTATGACGAACTTTACTGGATTTTTCACTCAGTTCTGCAGGTCACCCAGTTTCAATACAGCGTTAATTGAGCAATTTCACGCTGCAGTAGCCGGTCATTTCTGGACGTCGAGCTGCGGGGACCCATGCACGTAACGTTCAGTGCACGCAATACATCAGCATTCCACCGTCAATCGCACACCATTTCTGTCGATTTAACACCATTTCACAGCATACAGTTCATTTCAAATCATAATCATATGTCCTTGATTTACTTCTGACACCATGTAATATGACGCCTTAAACTATGGAGGCTAAATAAGACAACTTTGTAGACTCAAACTTACGATTTCGAGTGTGAATACATTGGCATCATATTCAGATCTCAATACACTTCTTGGTGATAGCTGGCGCTATTACCCATATCATTACAGAGGGTGTACTGGTATATAGGGGTAGAGACTTCCCAAGACGTTAGGGGTGGGGAACGCCAGCTGCAGTTTTATGGAGGGGGGGGGGTGGATACACCGCTGTAGAATATGTACAGCTTACAATCTCAATCCACTTTTAGAGGGTTGGGCAAGACAACATTATAATTAAATTCCGAATACAAAATTGCAATAAAATAAAAGTGTAATACAACACACACGCATTTAATTCATGTGCAAAGGGGACATTGCTTTTAATAGTGATGGGCGACTTTGATTTAAAAAAAAAAAAAATGTTCCCTTCTCTCTTGAAAAAGTAATGTACTAGATTTTGGGCCGTATCTATAAAACTAGCAAAAGCCTAGCAAATGCTAGCAAACAAAGGAACGACGTTCTTCTTGCAACAATATACTTTCCTATGACTAGCAATTTCGTGCTTGAAATAATGGGAATTAGGTTTCATCATCAAGCTCCTCTCATAGTATAGCTTGGCCTTTTCCTAGACTTTTATTTATCAGAGAAAATCAACCGTTAATCTTGCATTTTTAACTTTTATCTTCTCTTTGAGTCTATTTGATAGATTATATTTTCCTGCTCTTACAGGATTAAAAAACAAATCAAATAAATATATCATAAACTAGTTTGCCATCTTTAACAGCAGCATTTTTAAATTACTCAATTCGGAAAGTGTACGGGTGAAAAACTTTTTCGACTGTATGGACGCCTGAGGGTACACACAACATTATTGTTCAAGTTTCCCACATAGCAGTGCTTCGTCGCATATATGATGAATAGGAACTATTGGTCTCATGCTGTAAGCATTTGCTTGAGTTTTAGCTTCTTATATAATTATGTCCCCTGCCGGACTGACACACATGTATGATGAAACAGAACATGCATTGAAGACACGTCATTAGAGACAACATCATAAAGTGCATTACATTTTTATTCAAATAATTATACACACTATATTGTAAATATCATACATAACAGGATCATGTGTTGCTTTTCATAAAGCCAACTATATACACCTAAACCATTTTCTTATAGTTAGGAATTCCTAGGATTCAACCGTATGGTAATACGACTAATAAATAATAGCATTGTCAAAACTCAACCGGCGGAATTGAATCTAAAATTCGGCCAGCGAATTTGGTGCGACAAGCCTATATGTTTTATTTGAAGTGGATTCTCTTTTTTTTTCTTACACGCATTATTGTTTTCATAATATTTCTTTATTATTTCAAATAAAAAGGTGAATTAATTCACACAACGCGTTATCTAACTTAAAAGTTTCGGGAATGTCGAGTAGATTTATCCCTATCGTCTTGTAAACTTTTGAAGACATCATGAAATCTCACATGAATCGGATGTATACCCTATATGTAAAAAGTGCTTAGAATTCTTTCACTCCTAAAAAGCTGGCTAAACTTTTACCCACTATTGGGTAAAAAGGGAACATGCATGTTTGTTGGGTATAGATCTCACTCAATATTGGGTACATTTGACGAAATATTCAGTAAATTTGACCCAATAATTGGGAAAAAGTTTACCCAGCTTTTTAAGAGTGTTTAGAGATTTGGCATAAGATACTGAATTACATACAAGCATATAGCCTCGTCTTTTTCTGAATGGGAAATGATATTATCAAAGGCCTGCCACTTTTAACTCAAAATATGATAAAATTCGTTTGTTTGTTTGTTTTATGGTTGGTTTTTTTTTTTTTTTTGAGGGGGGGGGGGGTTACAGATTACGTCAGCTCATTATATGAGGAGTTATTACATACTTTAATTTGTTCAGCGTTTCCCATCACGCAATATATTTCGTTTCAGAGATTCAATGTGAAAGCATATTGTGTATGAAAATACACCTTAACATTCCCGTGAATGAAATACTAAAATTGACCTACAATACATTCCAAATATATTGTGAATTGAAACAGAGATGACATATTATTCAACTTTTTTTCTGCTTCTGTTAAAGTGCATGCAAGTTTAGGGTTTCATTCTCCTTTAAGGGGAGGAGGTATATTGTTAATTTTGGAAAAATTAATATACCTATTGCATTATTGCATTATATACTTAAGGTAAGCAAATCAGGTTTCAAAAGGGGGGGGCACCGACCAGTTGTGCCCCCCCCCCCCCAATCAGCTACTGAATCTACATGCAATTACATAAATGGATCTTGAGCACCGGTTCATTTCTTGGTCCAGCACTGCGTCCTGCCATATTGACATTTTTCACAGAGACGACTCTCGTGTGGAGGTCCCCTTCGACCTCCATCGTTACCGTCATCAATGTCGACATCGCCGAGGACAGGATTGCGGAATTTCTTCTCCCTGTACATGTAAAGAAATTTCTGTATTGTAATATCATTAAGAAAATGGCTACGAACATAGTAAAAAAGTAGCTATTTACACCTGAGAAACCTGCATTTTTATCAACTATTGATATACAGGGGCTGGTCCAGAATTGTGTAAAAGAGGGGACATATTATTTTTCAGGTGCTCCTTTTACTCTAAAACACTCTGACAAGCAACAAGAACAACAACCCCCCCCCCAAAAAAAAAATAAATAAAAAAAAATAAAAAAATAATAAATAAATTAATTAATTAATTAATTTAAAAAAAAAGAAGAAGAAGAAGAAGACATAGAAGGGAGGCACAAACACCGCCATTGTATACATACGTCAATTGAAAAGTCAACAAAAATTCGTATTTCTTTTATTATTAATGCAATGATAAGACAGCCATATTGCTCATCTTTGACATTGCATCATATAACATTAGCAATTGTAAAATGAATCTACACTTTGGAAATCAACATGCAAATTCCAGATATGACTAACTCGCCATGCATTTCAAATTCTCTGAGGTACTCAAGAAATATATTGCATACAATTCTTCAAATTAGTGTTACTTCTTAAAACTGCGAATTTCTTTTCATGACATGGCATTTTCAGCTTTACTTACTGTTCGATAGCTTTGAGGACGAGCCCTCTGAATACAAGATCACGAAAGGTTGGCTCGTTTTCACGCTCACACTTCTTGCACTTCTGTTTGTAGATCTGCACAGATAAAGAAAGATAGAGAAGAAGAAAGAGAAAGAGAGAAGGGAAGGAGAGAGAGAGGAAAGCAGAGAGAGAGAAGAGAAAGAGAAAGAGAGAGGGGGGCAGAGGAGAGGAGAGATAGAGAGGAAATGAGGGAACGAGAGAGAGAGAGAGATAGAGAAGAGAAGATGAGGGGAGAGGAGGGGATAGAGAAAAAGAACAATACACTTTATTCATAAAAAACATTTGCAGACATCATTATGTCTATATCAGTTTACATGTACAATCACTTTCAGTCATGGGGGGGGGGGTTGATGGACAAAATGCAATGAAGTGGAGGGCATCCCCTTCCTTTCATCATCCACTCTCTCTTCTCTTTCTTTCTTCCTCTCTCTTTCCCTATTTTTAACGGTTTGCTTTTTGTTTGTTGATTTGATTTGTTCGTTTTTTTGTTTTTTGTTTTTGTTTTGAGGGGGAGGGGGTCGATTGTGGAAGGCAAAATGCATCTCGTGCCCGACCCTATGTGCACTGATGACTTTAAATTGATTCACATAAAGAATCACAAAACGATATGCATTGGCTTGACACTCACCCGGGTGACTCTCTGCCTCTTCAGATCGATGACGACATGAGCCCGATGTGAACTCCACGACCAGCTGCACGTGGGACTACAACATTTAATTTCAGCGAACCCCCTTACACCTTGACTGGCAGTTCGCTCTGGAATCTCTGACGTCATGATGCCCTCACTCTCCATCTCATCCCGAATGATGTAGGAATAGTCCATGGTTGACTGCATTTCAGCAAGAAGAGAAACCTCTATCAGTTTTATACTATGACATTATATTGTAAATATCAAAATAGATTATGGACGTCAGTGAATGCAAAGTTGATAAGCAAGGGGTAGAATATCCCCCAGATGAGGGGATGGGTTGGGAAAATATATGTTTACTAGGGGGCGTAATCTTAGACTAACTTCAAGTTTTGATATAATTATGTTTTTGGGAGGGAGGGGTGGCGACCAAAAAAAAAATTTCGCCAGCCCTTTAAAAGTCGCTCAGTGGGGGGGGGGGGGGTTATGGGGTCCAGTTCCCCTCCATAATTCTCTGACAAGCAACAAAAAAACAAAAAAAAAAAGTTTTCTGGTCGAAAAGGGGGGGGGGCACAATGCATTGCTTTCCGTCAAAAGGAGGGGGACACGGGCCGGGATTACCCCCCCCCCCTAAATCTGCCACTGAACATGACATCTTTCAAAATTTTGAATGTAGCAGGCCTGAATACTTGTGCGGGGTTGACTATATAGTATAAGATTTAATAATCAAGCGAACAGGTCTTGTTGTAAACATCGACTGTCTTCTTTGACGAAAATAAGGTCGAAGCAATAGAGATGGAAACATCAGTGGCTTAGTACAGGAACACCCGGTTCCGGTATAAGCAATGGGTTAACAAAAACAACAACAACAAAAACTGCAGCAACAACAAAACAGACAGATAATTCATACTGACATCAAATAAAACAACATGAATTTTACGTTGATATCTGAAATGAAATGTAAACAATTATTCTATTGTTTTGCGTGATTATTAAAGATTAAAAGATTACCAATGACAGCTATTACTATACCTGGGTGTGGTGTAAGATGTCGTGATAAAAAAATAAGAAGATCCAGCTCTCGCATTTGACATGACACAGGTCATCAAAATATACCATTCACAGTGTGATGCGTATATGCATTTGAGGCTTGTAACACCACAACAAACGAGTGGTGGTGCGTCATTGGGAATTCCCCGCTATTAATTATGATTATTCTTATCACTATAATAATATTGGTGTTATATGATTGGGACCCTGCATTCCCGATGGCAATGGTGTAGCGTGGGTTCAGACATTTAGGGCACACCAGTCTTAATCAGCGCATGAAACATTGAGGGGGCACAGGCATCATTTTACTTCATAGACAGGGACTCCAACGGCGTCGCTGAAGGGGGGGAGGGGGGGGGTGAGTGTCACCCCGTTCCCCGCTCAAAATTGCTGTCGGCAAATGTGCCACCTCTGTTGGCAAACAAAAAAAAAAGGAGTGAGGAAAGGGAAAGGGAAGAGGAAAGAGAAAAGGAAAAGGAGAAAAAAAAAAGAAAGAAGGAAAAAAAAAGGAAATAAAAAAAGGAAAGGGAAAGAAAGGAAAACTAAAACAGAAAGAAAAGGAGGAAAGGAAAAGGGAAGGAAAGGAAAAGAGAAGGAAAGGAAAAACGAAGGAAGGGAAAAGGGAAGTAAAGAAAAGGAAAGAAAAACTGGCCAATTTTAAGTTAATATTCGAGCAAAAGGCGTCCTCCTTCGGCAATGGGCTGCAGACCCCCCCCCCCCCCCGAGGATTTTCAAAGTGTCAATATTCTGGCAACCCGCCACGAGGTGCCAATAAGATTCCCGGATAGTTATTTAACTTTTGTAGATTTTCACTACGAATAGTTCGCTCGCTCGCAAAAAATTAGCCAAAGTTGATATAAGGGGAAAAGGCGTCAGCCCCCCCCCCCCCGGTGCAAAAATAGGCATTTTATTATCATTTGTGGGGGAGATTAGGGTGGAAGCATTTTTGTCGACAAATTTGGGTGCCACACCCCTTCCCCCCCCCCCCCCCCCCCGCCATTCAAAATGTTCTAGCGATGCCCCTGAGGGACTCTAATTTTACTCAGTGAATGACATGCACATTAACAAGGCCATATAGATTGGGGTGGGGGAATGGGCGGCAGTGGTCGTAGTAATTTATTTTTACTTTCCCGTATTTACTTTCCCACTTTCTCTCCCTTTTCTCTATTTTCATCGGTTTCCCACCCCCCCCCCCACCATTTGCTGGGGGATGGAGAGGCACGTGCCTCCCGTAGCTACACCACTGCCCGACTGCAACATTTTGATATGAACTTTGTAATGCAAAGTAGATATCCAGCACATCGGTATAAACAGTATACATTTCAAGGCATAATCACTACAAGTGGGTCGAGAGCATCATTGTAGATTGATATTTTGCCAAAACACATCAGTGCCATGCCAAGGCTCGAACCCATGACCTTGGCAGCACAGCCAGTTGTTTAAACTACTTGACTACGCCACCTGCAAGTAGGGATCAAACTGAATTTAAAAGGTGATCTTTATGACAATTGAGAAATGAAGCTGCATGAATGTTGCAGCTTTACTGCACTGTTCAATGTAATCGGTATTTCAGTGAAAAGTTAATTAAATGTTATATGGTGGTTATGGTTGGGAAATCACTGTCGCAATAATATTTACCTGACAGCAAGTTGTGGTGGGTTTTTTTTTCTGTATGTGTGTGTGGTTGTTTAATCAGTGGCGGATCCAGGAATTTGAAATAAGGGGGGGGGGAGGCGAGGGAGCGGAGGGTGTGGGACGGTAAAAATCACAAAACAGACAAATTAAAGGGGCGCAAGCCCTTGACTTCCAAACCTGTGTTCCATACCATTAAATTGCGCAATACAAAGTCATTATCAAAACGCCTGAATTGAATTATGACGGTGGCAAATGTGTCAATGCGGAAGTGCAGTAATCTTGAGTTCTATTATCCAAGTATATATTGACCTGCATTTTGAAAGAAAATAACTTGAGTAATTTTGAAATGTTCATTTTAAAGAAATAGGTTGTTTAAAAAAGAAAACGGTTACCAAAACATGTTGAAAAAGGCGTATCCAGCAAGGGTGAAGGGAAGGCAAACTGTCGTATATTCCCCTCTTTTAAAGTAGACATACGAAGATAATAAATGTCCATAAATTTGGTATCTACGGATAGCATATGTTATTTTTAAGATATCCGCACTTGAAGTGTTGAAAAATAGCCTCCTCTCTTTGCCTACATATAGAAAACCATTCATGGAACACGGGTCCAATATCAGTGGCGTCAAGGGGGGGGGGGGGTCGGGAATAGCACGTACCCGGATGTTCCGTACTTAAAACAAAACATAGAGAAGCATGCGTAGTATTTTTATACGAATTTCTGCTTATTTTATTTATTTATTTTATTTCAAAGGCTGAAAATTCCAAATTTCATAACTCTATGTACAATATTCTTCACCCTCTCATTATATTTCATAGTATGAATATCACTCTCATTTTTCAGAATTATGACATAATTATGTATGGCAACGATGCACAATTAGTCGATATTTTCACCATGTAATTTTTTTTGTGTGTTGATTTCTGGAGAAAATTAGATTCCGCCGCCGCCGCCGCGGGGTGGGAAGGGGCAGTGGCGGATCCAGGGGGACCAAAAAGGGGCCCAAAAATGCTGAGGACCTTTTTTTTTTTTTTTTTTTTTTTTTTTTTTTTTTTTTCCTTGTCAGAAAGTTTTGTGGATATTGAGCCCCCTCCCTCCTGGATCCGCCACCGGGAGGGGGGGGGGGATTTCTTGTCATGACTGGGCAAACGACGATAGGGGAATCTTAAGCAATCGAGCGGGGGTCATGTGAGGGTACACGGCTCTCGCTCCCGCTGAAACCAGCCCCCCCCCCACCAAATAAGAATATTTTGCAATAAAGCATTGTAATCATAGAGTGTTATAAAGACTTTACCCTAAGTATTTGCAGTCAACAGTTTCTTGTAAGAATTACTTGCCCCCAGAATGGAAAATGGGGATTTTACGAAAAAGGAAAATAAAAGAAAATGTACATTGGCCTACCCTACAACGTAATAAGAGTATAGTCAGGAATGAATTTGCCCCCCCCAAAAAAAAAAAAAAAAAAAAAAAAAAAAAAGTTGTTTTTGATTTTTTTTTTAAAGTTTGTTTTAACTTTCTTTCCTTTTTTCCTTTGGTCTTTTAAAAATTTGCACAAATACGTATGGTCTTACGTGCACATATTGGGGAGGGGGCTATAACGCCCTTTAGTTTCTAATTTTTTTTCAGTGCAGTGATGTACAGAAAGTGACACTGCTGAGGCACCTCGCTGTCTAAATATGAGACTATTCGGTTGCCTGAGTATGATGAGGTGGCTGTGGTTGCAAGCCAAATATAACAACAAAGGTTTTAAAACTCCCCGGGGGGGGGGGGGGGGTTGCAGCCCCCTGCCCCCGCCTCATACGCCTAATATCATACGTGCGATTTGTAAGCAAATTGAAAGAAATATCATTATATAGGCCTATCATTATTATTTCTTTTTTTGTTGTTGTATTGCTTGCCTTGTAAAACCTCACAAGTTCGGTCATTTAAATGGTCTCTGTAGCGTCTGTCATGATCAGATGTGGTGTGTAGACATGATGATCGAGCTAGAGTATATATAGGCTTGAAAAGCTTTTTAAAATAAATATATATGTTATTATAAGTTATAAGTGACTACAGATTTTTTTTTTTGGGGGGGGTTCAAATGGTGGTGGTGGTGATGATAATGCCGATGATGATGATAATGATTATGATAATAATAATAAAAATAAAAATAAAAGAATAATAATAATAAAATGATAATAATGATAATAATACAATTTTTAAAAATAATAATAATAATTAAAAAGATAATAATAATAGTAGTAATAAAAATAACATAACAACAACAATAATCATATTTTACAACAGGCCTTGCCCAAGAGCCTGGGAACGATTTTGTTACTGGGGGTACTTTTTAACTACTTACTACTTTTTAGCTACAGCACCCCCAGCACCCCCTACAGCACCCCCAGCATCCTCAGCCTTCTAGGGGGTACTGCGCACCCCCTCAAAAAAATTTTGGGGTGCTGCAGCACCCCCAGCACCCCGCCTCCCAGGGGCCTGGCCTGTCTTGCCACCTAATGGCAATGCTGAGAAATATTTTGGTCTGTAGTTTCTTTGTCGCTCCTTGATTTTTTATTTTTTATTATTTTTTTTTCATACTTTGGTTATTTGGCATCATACCTATTTTTAATAAATCTCATCATCACGTGCATGTAGTCAAACATTTGATTTCTATGCGTCATAATAGTAGTGATTTTAGTATACCACCAACATTTCAGAGTGGTTCTATGGATCCCTTGCATAGTTGCATGACACTGTCAGTTTCTTGAGAGTCATCATGCCAGCGCCAAGCTCCAGGGTACGGGTTCGATGGTTCGGAGCTTCGGAGCTACCCCTCACGTATTGCACGTTACGAGGGATCGGACGATGTCTTTCAGACCACTCACGTGTATTTCTCGTGCGGTCGACTACATTATTCAAAGTGTACATACTACCTAGAGCGTATATTCTTGTACGTCGTATTACATAAAATTGATTATGATATCTTAATGAATATGTTTATTGAACACTGAGATATGTTTAGCAACTATATTAATTGTTTTTATAAAACATCAACATGATTATATGAGACATATTTTTACGGGACATATTTACATAATTTTCCTCATCCAGATGTACCTATTAATAATGGTAGAGTCTTGAAAGCCGGTATCAGCTGTGCGTTACCTTTGACCGAAGCAGTAATCATACCATGTACACACAGTATATTATGTTATGACTATCAAGCAGTGGAATCGAAGCGAAGGACAATAAATTTCCGAATTTTTCACATTTGGTGATCCTTCTGAGCTGAAAATGGCGACTGAATCAGTGCTTAATGAATTGCCAATCATGGAGAATGCAACTGTCAGCGGAATGGGAGCTTTTGAAGAAGCATGGAGGCACATGACTTCAAACTATTCCAGGTTTCAGATAGCAACATACATGTCGGCATGCCTTCACATCGTAAGGTTTCTTTTATTTTATCTTTCTCTCTCTCTCTTTCTTCTGTCGGTAATTCGTAAACGTCGAGGACTAGATTTAGGGAAAGCGAAATAATCATTATTTCTGGTATTTTTCTCAAACTTAAAGACTAGTCTACATGATATTTATATCGCTTGGTTACTAGTATTAACTATTATATGAGTGTCTTGCCTAAAAGTAGTAAGTAGGCCTACTATTATAGTAAGACTATGCTATCATTAAATTTTCTCTCTGGACTATATAGATCTAGGTCTACAAACATGATCAATAATCAAAGTATTCCCCCCCCCCCCCTCTCACTCTCTCTCTCTCTCTCTCTCTCTCTCTCTCTCTCTCTCTCTCGCCGTGATCAAGCACTTAAAATATCTTCCTAGCAATAGAGTAAACAATATAAATTACAGGCTATATGAAATTGAGCGTGAGGGATCACTGCTGGGATCTAGTAACTGTTCAATTCATATCACTCACACATAATTATGCGAGGCTATTAGTATTACACACACACACATATATACAAGGTTATTACAGATAACCTTGCACTCCATACCTTCATACCACAGAGAATTGCCCGCTCCCACTGAGAATGTGTAATCTCCAGCACTTATGTGTGTTTTGAAGGAGCAAGATTGCCGTACAAAAACAACCTGAAAGTTTCACTTGATCAAGGTTATAAAGATCCTATTGAAGAATTTAGCATGAAAGTGGGTTTTCTATCCTAAAATATAGATTCAAAAGCAAGTGCGCTAACGAGTAACGGTACTACGGTAGGTCACAGCAATAGCACTTAAAATGTAAGGTTGAGAGAGAATAAGGGAAGGACAATTAGCTCATTAATTGGATATTAAAATTTGTGTTCTGTATATACTTTTTGTAAAAAGTCATATGTGTTTACAATTTCCTATGAACTGGGGATGATGAAAAATTATGAAACCTGGGGAGCGTTTCATCAAGCATTTTGTCAGTGATTTTTACTGACAAATTTGCTCTCAGCCAATCAGATGCAAGGATTTCAGTAGCTTATAACACTTGTCGGAAAAAATATCTGACAAATCCTTTCATGAAACGCTCCCCTGATCTATAGATAGAGCATCTTATAACTTTATAAGTAAGACTCGTCTGTCCAATCATTTCAATGTAAACCTACGCCAAGTTTTCTGTCATGTCTGTGCTGATTAATTTATTGTTAATTTTTTTCTTTCTCTCTCATTCTGTGTAGTGTACCTACTTCCTCTTCTGCACACCTGCTTTCATCTTCCAGTTTTTCCGCTTCATGGACCGGTTCAAGATTCAACAGGTATGTATCCCAAAGCCCCCTTGGAACAATTGCATCTTTTTTTTAATTTTTTAATTTTTTTATTTTTTTTTCCAATTTGGTTTATCGGTAAAATATCCTTGTAAAACAGTCCAAAGACTGATACAAATTTCACATAGTTTTGTATTAAGAATTACACATAATTTCATGATTCAAAATTTCAAAGGACAGTATATATATAGAAATCAAATAAAAATAGTTAAAAATATTACACTTCATGGAAAATAAACAGAAAATTATATGAAATTAATATGCATATACTGTACACTTACAGCTTTGAGTTATTTTCTTAGTAGTTGTGAAGCACAGGAGGCGAGTTGGCTCAGTCGGTAAAGCGTCTGCCTGTCGAACCAAAGATCGTGGGTTCAAATCCACCCCGGCAGATGACTGAAGCTTGCGTTGTGTGTTAACATGCCCCTCTACTGTTTCATAGATGCAGGCTATGTTACAGTGGAAAACACACCGTCCCTCGGATGGGACGTTAAATGGAGGCCTCGTGTAAAGGAGAGTTACCACCTTTGCATGTAATAAGAACCCACTGCACTATTTGATGAAGAGTAGGGGGAAACCCCGGTGCAGTGGTACACCTGCACATCGGGAGGAGAGACCCGAGGGTTACAATGATTAAGTTCGCTTTTTCCCTCCCAGGCACAGGTGACGCCAAATAATGATAATAATGACATTACCGTCTTCAATATTGGTAATAAAGAAGTGACACATCTAAATTTTTGTTAAGTCGGAAGTATTTGCCTGGTTCAGGCTGATAACATTTTTCAGCTGGGCAGCAATAATAGAAATAATTAGGACAAAATGTTTTAATTTCCATGTGATCCACCTCTTTTTCAGGATAAACCTGCAACATTCGACCAGGAATGGAAATGCTTCAAGCTTGTCATAGCCAACCAAGTACTCATCCAAACACCGTTCTTCTCGGGGGCCTACTTCTACTGCCAATACATGAATGTCCCGTTTGATTATGAATCTATGCCTGTTTGGTAAGTCCATTGTTGAGGAATCACTGTGTCTGATAAAAGTCAGAAGGGTGTCTATTGTGTACTCCATGTAAAATGGGTTAACTTTTCTGACTGTCAGTAGACTGTAAGATACAAACTTAAAGGGCAAGCCAACCTTTGAAAAAAGCTGATTTGTGTGAAAGGAGAAAAATAAGAGAAACAGGATGGTGAAAGTTTGAAAGAAATCTGACAAAGAATATCAAAGTTATGAATGTTTGAAAAATGATATCACTACATCTATTCCCCTATTTCCCTTGGGCAGTACTCCGGATATATTCTAGATAGCATATTGTTATAGGTCCTCCAAAAAGAAAAAGATCCTACAGAGTTATACATTTTGAAAAATTGACATTTTAGTCATTTTGTGTGTTGAAGTGAATGGGAAACTTGATCGCTGCTACATCACAATGACCGTACCGATTTGGCCAATTTGAAATTCCCATATATGTGCAGTGATTCTTTAAAAATCACAACTTTTTTGTTACTTGTCCGATATAGTTCAAACTTTCACCTTTCTGCTTCTCTGATTTCTCTGCTTGATCATAAAAATCAAATTATTACAAAGGTTGGATTGCCCTTTAATGTAATTATGCTTCCTGCTTATGGGTGAATAGTGTATCTGCATCATCGCTGGAAAAATGAAATTGCTTTCCCATATTTATTCAACAGTGGCAAAATCAATGTAAAAGGCATGGCTTGTATGTCTGGAAATGAGTACTTGTCTAGAATTAATTGGAACCATGTTTTTTATTATTTTTTTATGCAAGTCCTTGATTATGCTTCTTCTTGAAGTGATTTGGGCTAAATTTTTAGAAGAACCGTAACGGTCACATGCCGTCTGCCCTCATTCATTCACGTATTTGATCCATTTTACTTTATTCTTGTATCTAGGTATATGACACTTGCCCAATGCTTTGGTAGTTTAGTGCTGGAGGATGCCTGGCATTATTTCCTTCATAGAGCTCTTCATCATAGAAGCGTCTACAAGTACATCCACAAGATCCATCACAACTTTCAGGTGAGGAGAGTTTGAAGTCAGAAAGGGTGTATTTTCTTGTTAATTTTGGGGCCCGAGGAATAGTATAATGATAATGCCAGGTCAGTGAAAGCTGTTAAAAGCTGATACACTGTACCTTTATTGTCCAAAGTGATTTTCTACAATGTTGTGCTCACTCAATGGGGTTTGCAAGAACATTCAGATAGAATTGTGAGAGCTGATAGTAGTCATGTTGTGTGGGAGCAATGTTTGTAGGCATTGGAAATAAAAGATGTGATGTGTATTGTTTTTAATAGATTACAAATAGGGCAAAAACTCTACAAAGTGCTTAATTTATGAGCACCTCAATATCAGACACAACTGAAATTTTTGGGGAGAAACCCAAAAATGCTCTATGAGCCTCAGAGCTTCCTTATCGTCAGTCATGGTTGGCCATGGTTGGTTGAGGGTTCTTTAGAATTTATAACAGTTATTTTCATAAAGTTGGTCACTGTTGCCTTATCAGAGCCTTTTGAGAGGACTATATGATTAAGAAAGAGAGAAGTGTGTTATGAGAATAACATTTTTATGCTATCTTGTTCTTTTTTTATACTTCATATAGGCTCCTTTTGGCATGGTTGCTGAATATGCTCATCCACTTGAGACCATGAGTAAGTTTGATGTAGAAGGTCTTTGTTTTAATTCTGAGAAAGCTGGAGAAGTTGTCGGTGATTACCTGTACTACTAGATACATGTAGATTTGTAAGGAATTGCTGTATAACATCTTTCTCTGTTATAAAACATATTCGCAGACACAATTGATAAATACAATTGTACAATCTGTGTTTTGTAAGAGAGATATAAATTAACAGAGGCAACTTAAACTGATAATAAACAGTCACATATTGTTTTGATGAAGTAGTCCATCATCTTTGAGAGGAAAGTTTAAAAGTTGTCCCAAATACTTTTTGAAGTAAAATAGGTCAGACTTTGAACAAGACGTAATGTGCGTATGTATAGGTTTGTTAAAAAGAATGAAAATGACTAGACATTGTCAGGCTCTTCAGAGGTCACATGAGGTTCATTATCATTGTGCTTATCAGGGTCAAGAAGGTATGATTTGAACTTTGAAATGTCATTGTGCTTGTAATTGCTTTATTATCAGATATTTGAGACTCATTAATGCAATAACAAAAGATTAGATAACTTTAGTATTGCCATATATATATATATATATATATATATATATATATATATATGGTTAGATCATGTAGTGGGTCATTGAACTCCAAAGATTTAGAACCTATAATGTAAGTAGCGTAAGTAATGTGAACAGCTAATTTGTTTTTATCCATATAATCACACAGGTCTTTCTATGAAGTATCAGTAGTGCGATTGGTAATCTTTATGATAATTGCATACTAAAAAATTACAAAACATGGGACTGACAAAGACATGTGCTATAGGAAACATACAATTTATCCAAATGAAAGAAAATAAGGCAATGATTAAATGTACCAATGTTTTACTCTTATCTTCAATACAGTTCTTGGCATGGGTTTCATGTGGGGTATTCTCCTGTTCTGCAATCACTTGATTTTCCTGTGGTGCTGGATGTGTATACGTTTGATTGAGACCATCGATGTCCACTCTGGATATGACTTCCCCATCAACCCTCTTCATCTCATCCCATTCTATGGAGGTAAGATATAGAATGATGACCATTATAATGGTATACCATCCATCCATCAGTGGCCTGCTGACCACATGAGCACTTGTCTCAGAACTAGATTTCCAACACCAATTCCTAATCAAATCCCCTACATCAAACCAGGACACAATGCAATAGAGTACCGAAGTGTGACGTCATACCTGCCAAGTTGTCAAGGTTGCTGGTTCCAAACAATTTTGTGCTGAACAATGGCATGGTGATCACACCACCGCCAGACACTGAAATTGCCCTGCTCCAGCCCGGAATCCGTGGAGATTGAAAAGGTTGTGTCCCCCCCCCCCCCCCCCCCCCCCCCCCAATCTAGAATTGTAAAGGGGGAAACAAAAAAGAAAAAATTCCTGTCAGAAAATATGTTCCCCACTGAATGAGTTTTGGAGGTTCAGCGAGTCTTGAAATCATATTCATTTGAGGGGGGAGGGATAGCTTCTGTTAACCCCCCCCCCCCCATTGAATGACTCTAGGAGGGCTGTAGGGATTCCTGAAATTATATTCGTTGGAAAAGGAATTTCACATCGGGAATTTTTCATATATTTGTCAAACAGCTTTTCCAAATGGTCATGAATGAAATATCCCCATTCATTAGTATGCACAATTACATGAAATCTATCGATGCTCATTCCTTATTGGGAAAAGTTGCTATTGTTTCACAAGTAGTCTAGATGTGGTCTCAATAATTTCATTCTTTTAAAGAATGTAATCTCACAAATGCCACTTTTGATGACATTTATGTAAATATTCTCATGCAATAACGTCTAAAACTCAAACTTATGTTTGATTTTGATTACCTCACAGGTGCTAAGTTCCATGACTTCCATCACATGAACTTCACTGGGAACTACTCCTCTACATTCACCTGGTGGGACAAGATCTTTGGAACAGACATCCAATACAAGGAGTACATCAACAAGATGGAAGGGAAGAAGGATGCCAAGAAAGCTAACTAAACATGTCACCTTTGTCAAAGCAGTGCAGTTGTGAACACAATGATTTCCTCCGGGTTGCCATGTGAGGAATGAACTGTAGAAAGGTTGAAAATTATGTGCTTCTCTGTTTTTTTCATGTGATTGGACAGGAACATATAAGAAAAGCATAAATTTGGTAGAAAGGTAGCTGATATTGTGGTAGATCTTTGAATATATCATATTTGATATGTTGTCATCCTTGGCTTGGTAACCAACGATGGCACATAAGCAATGCACCTGTAGGTTCTTACCAAGATTTGCAAGGCTCTCAATTAGGTAATGTTTGTTGGTTCTTCAGTAAATGAAAAATTACTTTTTAGGATGAGATATTTGGTAGATGGTTTTTCATTCTCTATGAAAATATTGAGAAAAATATGAGAAAAGATTATGAAAAAAATATATACTTTTATATCAAATTGATGGTGATTAATTTAAGAAAGTAGCAGTTTGGATACTGAACTGCCATTAACCAAACTGTTAATACCATATGTACCATATTGCATCAATGTGCTTTGGTGTATTGCTCTTTGTGTGTGAATTGACTAAAATACAGTCTTAGCTGTTACTAACCCTTTAATATATTTTATCCGAAGAATGCATGTAGTAAAGGGAAAGCAGTCCCTCACCAACTATTTCAAGATATAGAATACAAAAGTTCCCTTTCATAGGCTTATTTTTATAGATAAAAAAAGCAATTTTGAGGCAATCTTTCTAGTCAACTGTTAAAGAATGTAATAGAAGAGGTTTGTTGCAATTGTCATATTTTGTTGATTTTTATTTCATTTTGTTCATAACTACTTTTCTTTGCCCTTATTTTTTTTATGTGGTTTTGTCTATTAATGCACATGACATGATTGTGCTGTTGAGGAATCTGATTCTATTTTGATGGAAATATGTGATAGTACAAAGTACAAGTCGTGTATTTTGTTATTTATTCTGATATCATTGATATCATCTGTTTTCATGAGGGGACTGTCCAATTCTTTTCTAGGTGTTAAAAGTATATCAAAAGCTGGAAATGTAATTTTCTTTCAGGTGTGACATTATTAAATACTAAATTCAGTTTGTTTCACCTTGGAAAGAAATACGCATTTTAAATTGTGGCATTAAAAGGTATATTTTATTTTGTATATTTGTCCGTGTAATTGTAAAAACTATTTTTTTTTTTCTTATTTGAATTGATGCAAATGTTGTTCACTATCCTCTGAAGAGACTCATAATCATTTGATTAGTAACTACAACAGTGAAAATGTTCTCCAAATACAATCTCTTAGACTACTGTACTGGAGTAGTGTCGATTTCACATTGTGTTGTGTTATCAATCTTTGAGCAAATGCATTGATCTGAAGAAGCTTGCAGCCTCAGCCAGCAAAAGCTCACCAAGTAGATTGTATTTAAAATACTTTCTGAGACTTGTTTCACTTTCTTCTCAGGAATGTGGATGACTATTTCACAGTTTAATAACATCTAAAAGACAGTATTTATTTTCATCATTTTTTTATCAGTTAATTACTGGTAATTGCACTTTCATGTGAACTTGTGGTATAATGGTATACTTGTTCAAGTCATTCAGGAAAAGATGCATGTCTGGTTGTAAGGAATGTATTCATCCAGTGAAATGCAAGTAACTTGCACCCTCTACTGGTAGCTTCTGACCAGCATATTTAAATGAATGTAAGCACGATTGGAACAATAGACTGCTTTGGTAATGTATGCAAATTTTATGCATACCTTTCAAACAAATGTTGTTCTTGACAACCTGAAAATTTGCCAGGGGCTTGCCGGACATAGCATCAAATAATGTATGCAAACTGGATTCCAAGCATTGAGGCTCATTTATGAAAAAGCAGGTTAATAGAATAGCTCGTCACTAGGTGCTCAGAGAATATATGTGCATAAATTTGTATACATTACAGAAGCGGTCTATTGACGAGTAGGTCCAACCTCTTGTGTTGTCTCCAACTTCAGTGCAAGTAAGGAGATACTAGACAAGCCTAGTAACTCTTTAGTACGAGCAGCTTATTTGATGCTACTGTTCAAAATATATACAATGTAATTGTATCTATGGAATTTTTTTTTTTTTTTGGGGGGGGGGGGGTGGGGGGGCAAGATTGCATTTGTCCTTGCATTTATATGTATTGTAATCATTATCTTGTTCTTCTTTTTTGCTTGCTCTTTGGGATGGTAACTATGGCTTTTGAATATGTATATGTGTTCATGTATAATCAAAGGCCATTGTGCAACTGCATTTCCAATAAATTTAAAGAAAAGTAAATGCCCCAAAATGTCGTCCTTTGGGCTTCGATGTCCAATAGTTACGATGTAATTGTAGTATGCTGACAGGAGAACAATACCACTAGAAGACGGAGGATGGATAGAAGGATCGGGGAGGGAAAGACGTTATAGACTTAAGAAATGAAGCTTAAATGCATGTGAAAAATGACCAGATGATTGATTTGATGACTGAAAATGTTAAATGAAAGAGTTGAGAGGGAGAGAATTCACGATGTAATATTGAAGCATGTCGGTGATTGAACAAGATGAAAGCCATTGTATAAGAGGAGGCAATTAAAATTAATTGTACCACAATCACTTGTATGAAGACTTAAATGTATCACTGGAACACATGAGAAAACGAGATAAGGACAATGAGAAATAAGTGCAGAAGAGAAACTGTACCATTATCACACATTGAACACTTCAGTGAAGTGTTGAATTCAGTGTACATACAAGCAGCGGCGTCGCTAGAGGGGGTGTCATCCCCCCCCCCCCCCACTCAAAATTGATGTCGGCAAATGCGCCACCTCTGTCAGCTCGCAAGAACACTGGAAAGTTAATATTCGGGCAAAAGGCGGACACGTCCCCCTCGGCAATGGGCTGCACCCCCCCCCCCCCCCGAGGATTTTCAAAGTTCCGATATTCGGGCAACCACTACTTCATATTCGGGCAGTGTGGTGCTAAAATATCCATATGATTTGGGGCAGCGAGATTCCCAGGTAATTATGTAACTTCTGCATGTAACTTTTGTACATTTTCACTACGAAAAGTTAAAAAGGAATTTTGCTAGCTCACTTCGCTCGCTCGCGAAAAATTAGAGATTTGAAAAGTTTATATTAGGGAAAAAGGCGTTCCCCTTCGGCACTGGGCTGCAGCCCCCTCCCCCCCCCCCCCCCCCCCCCCCCCGATGATTTTGAAAGTTACGATATTCCGGCAGCCACCACTTCATATTAAGGCAGGGAGGTGCCAGAATATCCACATATTTAAGCAGCGAGGTTCCCAGATAATTACATAACTTCTGTACATTTTAAGTACAAGTTTTTAAAAATTGCTGGCTCGCTTCGCTCGCTCGCAAGAATTTAGAAATTGAAAAGCTGATATTCAGGCAAGAGGCGTTAGTCCCCCTTGTGAAAATGGGCCGTAAATCTGCGATTTTCTTTTATTATCATTAGGGTGGAGCAATTTTGTCAGCAAATTTGGGCGTGGCACCCTAAAAATTTGTCGGCATATTTGGGTGTCACTCCCCACATTTAAAATGTTTCAGCGACTTGTATGACACAAGTCAAGACTATAGGATAAGAGAGATAAATCCCGAGTTCATCATTTGTTTTCATCAGTTCATATATGATTACTATAATTACACGACATCATTTTATTTGAAGAAAGGAGAGAGAAGATGTTTTGTGCAAAGGTTGGATCACAAAATTGTTGCTCTTTTTCACTTCGCGTATATGATCATGAATAATATCTCATTTCCGTGCAAGTATTTGTTTATAATGGATCCAATGAGTAGGAGAAATAAACAACAACAACAACAAAACAGTACAAATCTAAAGTAACTTAATAATAATCACAAAATGCCACAAAAAGAACAATTGTTCTCAGCTGTTTTTAAATTTCCCTGTGGTCATTCACGAAACCAAGGAATCGATTCCTGTAACTATGTCCTACACAATAAGTTGACTCGGGGGGCAGGGAAGCGAGAGCGGGGAGGCGTGAGTGATATTTGGTTGGGCGGAAAATCTCATCTTACGCTCTGCTTGCTCGCTTGGGATCACATTTTTTTTATGGGGGTGGGGTATTCACTTCATCTCGATGTGAAAGAGTATACGTTGGATTGATGCTCAAAAATATTTTATTGAATTGAAATGTCATTGTCAAGGGCGAATTGTTGTAATCTTATTATATATATAGCAACGATGGAGGTTCAGTAAAGCAATGATTTCAGTCACCTACAGTATACCTACGACAGATGCCTATTTTAGATTGATAATTGATAATTGATCCCTGTTCATTTCTTTTGATTGGCGTCACGAGAGTTGAACGGGATAAATGTGATGTTCTATGAAAAAAAAGCCTTGTTTTAAAGGTCCTTGATGCAGTATTTAGAAGGATAGAAATCTATGCACTTTAGCCAAGTCAATGAAGGATGTTTTGAGATACAACATTTGAGATGTACCTCAAATTCGTTGAAAAAATAAAAAGAGCTTAAAAGGTAAAGTGTATGTATGCATTGTTTGGTAAAGAGGGAGAGAGAGAGAGAGAGAGAGAGAGAGAGAGAGAGAGAGAGAGAGGGGGGGGGGCAGGGGGCAGGAGAGCATTATATGTAATTATGAATGAATGCAGTGGCGTATCAGAAGTTGACAAGTGCATTGGGATTGGTAAAGAGAAATGTATTCGGGAAATCCCTGCATAAGGTAAACATATCTGTGATTTTATCTCGACTTTCAAAGGGGGGGGGGGGGGGGGGGGGGGGGGGACATGCCACTGTATGTGTATGTATGAATGAATGGATGAAATTAATGAACTTTATTCCAATATAAATATTACTGAAACACATGTATGTCTTACTCAATACAATGAAAGCGCTACACAAATAATATTAATTTTTGTCATAATATACAGGTTTGTAATAATCAGATAATACGAGTAGGATTATTCTTTCATTTTAATTCATTTTTAATTCAAGCTGCACGTATCAGATGAGAGAGAGAAAGAGAGAGAGAGAGAGAGAGAGAGAGAAATGGAGAGAGGGGAGCTGAAAGGAAGGGAGAGATAGACTGGGGAGAGGATAGGTGGACGAGATGAGGACGAGATATACCGTGAGCTAATCAAGATAGATAGTCTGTGCTATGACAAATTAATGGTCTGGCAAAGCATATCGCTTCAAATTACTCGGCGTATATACCTCAAATTATTCTTCACATGCAGGCAAGACCTGATGCTGGTTCTCATCATGCTTGGGTGAGATGATAAGACACGATGAAAGGTGAAGAAGAAAACCCTCCTCTCCTATGGGAAATAATCATCGGCATGAAAGCTATCAATTATTTACCAACGTGACGATAGACTGCGTGTTAGTAAAAATCGACCAGAAAAGCGCACTTCACGGTTTGGATTACAGTGTTTAGAGTAGGGAAGACAATAATTTCCCGAGGTAAATTCAAACATTGTGCGAATCAAGATGGATAGTATACTGTTTTCTACATTAAACACCCATAATGAATAGGCCGATAACTTAAATCTAAGAAGAAGGAAAATTTTTTTGTCACGGTGCATATAATGCATTTCAAAGTTTCATAGTTTGAAATGTATCATACTAATCAATTTTTAAAAATTACAGTCAATAAATGCCTGGCATTTTCTTGAGAGAGGACGATGGGATACATATAAGCCTATAATATTTATAATGACATGCGGACTTAAAATCGCTTTGCTGAGGAACTATATGATTATACAAAGGAGACAACCATGAAGTTGAGGCAAAAATAAAACAAAACAACAACAAAAAAATCCCCCCAAAACAACACATCAACAAAACCAATGATGGAAAAAAAAAAAAGAATAGCAAAAAAGTAACGATCACCCCCCCCCCCCAAAAAAAAATAAATAAAAAAATAAATCAATAAATAAATTTAAAAAAAAAGTAAAACACAGACTGAAAATTTTCAATTAAAAAAAAAATCGAATTGCACATGATAATCTTCTGTTTGCGTCTGCCAAAAGAATACATTTTGCTTGAAATTAATGTACTTTAAAAAAACAAACCAAAAATATATGGAAAACATTACTTAATGAATTTAACTGGAAATCATAATCAATATATTAATTTATCAGTCTGACAAACTAATTCTTTAGAAAACTAATTTTCAGATTGATAAGCAGGAAAAGACTGGCAGAAATGAAATAAGTATAGTATAATAATATAAAAGATATACAGATATAAAAATGCAAGACCCAGATAAGCTAATAACTAAATATGAATTATGAATTAGAATGAATTGATGTATAATTTACACAAAGGAATAACGGTAGAAAGTTTAGATTGAAAAGAGAAATGATAAAGAGAGAGAGAAAGAAGATAAGATAGAAGGAAAAGAATTTAATCACAATTTAGAGAGAGAGAGAGGATTGTAGGACATGTTAAGAGAGAGGAAGAGAAAAAAGAGGACGAGAGAGGGAGAGAGGGGAGAGGGGGTGAGAAAGAGAGAGAGAGAGATAGAGAGATAGAGAAAGAGACACAGAGACACGGAGGGCGGGGAGAGAAAGAGCGGGAGAAAGAGAGGGGACACGCTATTCACCATCCCTTGCATTTTTAATTTTCTTACATTTGTCACTCCACTTGATCCTGTACGTAGCATGTTTGTTACATGCTTTTATCGCGCTGGCGGTTTGGCGCTTCCCACAGAATAACAAATACTGGGGAGGAGGGAAGAGAGGGGAAAAAAACTCGAGCGGGGCAGAAAACGGTCGGCTTTTTTTTCTTTCTCTCCTATAGCAGATCTATCGCGTGGTTGTCAGATGTTGCTATGCGGATGCGGAGTCACGGAGATGCGGTGAATGTTATATTCTGGAATATCATTGAGCAAACTTGCCATGGCATACTGACGCTCCCAAATTCACAGGTAAGTGACGATTTTCATATAATGTTGTTCCATTGTCTTCAAATGTAGATTTTCTTTTGGTTCCATTTCGTTCAATCGTCATCAAATGTTAGCTTTTGTAAGGACAGATTATTTTCTTTTTACAAATTGAATTCAGCATGCACTGTACTGGAAAACCTGTGATTGAAGGCGTTAAACCGTAACAGCTGTTTCGCGATCTACCCGTCGATAACATTAAAATGCACCTTAAGTTCCTGTCTTTGGGATTAATTTCACGGGTTGATTATGTTTTTTTATTGGTGGTTAATTATAAAAATCATCACTAACAGTCTTTTTTCAGCAATGTACTTTTTCTCTCTTTCAATGCCGCTTGTAACTTGCTGTCTTATCAAATTGTTGCTTTTCTTTAAGACATCCCATGTAGAGACAAAACAGAGTGATAATGTCATAATTTGTCCCCTCTGTCGAAACATTCTTGGAAACAAACTTTCTTCCTTGAAATCAAAAGTGCACGCATGCATGCATGCAGATGGAGGATATTTTGCTTCCTTCTTCTCATGAGCTATCATATAATTATGATTGATAGAAATCATGAAGATTTTACAATAATGGTATAGTTCTGTCGCTGGTATAAACATGACTATTTTTTATGTTTGTTTGTTGTTGTTTTTTCATAAAGAATTCACTACTTTCTACGTTATGAAGAATGATTCTTTAACAGCAATTCGAAATGCTCATGATATATTCTTCAAAGGTGTAGACTATTCTAACAAATTTGATTATGTGCATAAATATAAGGAATAAATCTGGTAGAATTAATCATATAGGTTCAGGCCTTCATCTCCTTTTGTATCACTTTATATGTCTTTAGGTATACCCGAAGCTCATTATTTAAAAGTACACTTGGCCTACACAAAGCCATTGACGAATTCAAAATTGAAAATTTAGATGCTGTATCACAAATTGTTAATCATTAAATGATATTAATTTCTTAAGAAATATAATCGGATATACGGTGTACTATATTACCGTGATTACAGGAAAATTATAAGACAATCATCAGGGATCAAATTTTTATTTGTTATAATGAGAATGGTTAATTGGCTCACTTTTTAAAGAACATAATGAAGATGGACTTTGCTACTCTCCATCCTGTTCTTTATTACATGCAGTAATGGAGCATGACTTGTAATACACTAAAATAAACCCTGGCATGAAGATTTTTGCATCCTAGTTATAAAAGTCTCATTGCATTGCAGATAAGAATCATTGTACTCCTCCTTCACTGTTTGCGGCGCTATCTCAAGTTTTGTCTACAAAAAGAAAAAAATAACTCAAAGTAATATTGCCGAACACCTGCCTATGGCAGAGTGCACATACAGAACACAGACGGATCAAGACAGTAGACTCTTATTTTAAGAGATACTTTTTGTTGGGATTGTTCTTGTTGAGTGTATTTGTAGGTAATGATCAACAAGAATAGTCACAAATACTTCATTTCCTCTACTAATATTCATGTTGCATTTGAAATCCCATCTACACAGTTATGATTGATTTACTCACAATTTTCGACAACTTTTGAATAAAGTGGAGTGATCATAAGCAATAGTGATATGAAAAATGAATCTCTTATTGTTGTAACATTTTATTACGTATCCACCATAGGTTTAAAATATATGGCATATCAGAAGTTCTCTATTTCAAACGATCATGTTATAAGGCTATTTTTCATATTTTCACTTATTTATTTGGAAATTTTCATTATTGGCATAATGCTTACCTTTAATTTTTGTACCCACATCTATTTTAAATACATGTATAATCTTGACTGTTCTAGATTTCAGTTCATTTAAGTATTTAAACAGTGTGTGTGATTATGGTGTAAACTTTTGGTGTTTAGCCTATACATTAGAACCATTTAAAAGGTAAACATGTATATCTAATAAACACCTAAGGCGTGATGAAAATAAGCACAGCATAATTATGTTTAGCTCTTAACTTAGCTCTTAAACCCGTACAATACATGTATATCAACGCGTCGCAGTGTTTTAAATCTGTCACAGAAAAGTGTTTAGAAACTAAACAAATTGTTTACAGTGTGCATTCGTTTTATTAATATTATAACTACATCATGTTGAAATAAGTTCACGTACAAAATTTAGAGGATAGAAAGTCAAAAATATTAAATATTTTGATTTTATTTTATTTATGGATGATCGTTTTATTATTTGAATAAATATATGCACTAAAAGTAGTTAAGAAAACACATTTAGAAATATACCAGTAATTTAAAATTGCATTGCAGTAATTCATAATATATAGGTTCGCCATACGGATCGCCTCTCCCTATCGAGAATCTAAGGCCTGAATATGCATATTTCATTACGAATGGCGTAGTGTATGTTCGAATAATCAAAATGGATGACTAAAGCTTGGGAAGTATAATTTAATTTATATTCAATCATGTACCAATATAGCTGTTTTCATCAAATTGTGTCGTTGACCATAAAAATGCAATTATAGGGGAGCGAACGAGAGAGATTATTCACCTTCATTGATGCTTCATTAATAGTAATGAGAAAGCTTGTTCACATGCAGTTTCGAGTCTATTTTCATCACCATTTCAATGAAATCGCATTAGAGAAATTTGATGGTTAAGAACTGTCAGAAATACACTTCAACTCCGCAGGATTTCAGAGAAAGCCTCTATAGTACAAAGTCCTGACAAAACTTTTGTGACACATTATTCTTAGGAATATCGGTCATCAATTTCGGTTATTTTATAGCAAGGAGAGGGGAGAGAGGAGAGAGAGAGGGAGGGAGAGAGAGAGAGAGAGAGAGAGGGAGAGAGAGGGGGGGGCAATATGTCACTCAGATTGAAAGAGGGATTGGAAAAGAGGAGATATGAGTATTGAAAAAAACAGTATATCAAGCTGTAAGGCAAATAAATCACAGCACTTAGCAAATTATTTTACTCTTCTCACCACGAATGAAACGAGATATCCTAAGTTATATTGGCAAACAAAATCATAACGTGAACTTGCTTCTGTGCGACAAGGCATCGATATTGATTTTCAGCCTCCTAATTTATCGGAAATGCTTGCGATCGAGCCTAAACAAAATCTACGAACGGTCGCCGAGCAACGGCACGCACGTAATAAACGACATGACTAGAGGGCTGAGAAGATTAACGGGGTAGGAGAATTATAAATATTGCTGTTACGTAAATATTACCAGGGTTTGGGGCTATTAATATTTTATTATCTTTCTCTAGAGAGGTAAAAATGATTTCAGCGCTGTCTCAATTGTCATAGCCCCCGAATGACTTTGAAATGTAAAAGACAAGAAGGAGGGAGTTTTAGGAGGAGCAAGAGTAGGGGGAGGAGGAGGAGGAGGAGGAGGAGGGGGAGGAGGAGGGGGTGGAGGAGGAGGAGGAGGAGGAGGAAGATGAGAGTGTGTGAGTGAATGTGCGTTTGAATATGTGTGTGGGTGTGTGTGTGTGACAGAGAGAGAGAGACACACACACACACACACACACACACACACACATAGACAGAAATAGAGAGCGATGGGGAGAGGGAGGGAGAGGGGGAAGGAGAGAGGGGAGAAGAGAGAGAGAGGCATGGGAGAGGAAGGAGGAGAAAAGGGGAGAGAGAGAGGCATGGGGAAGAGGAAGGAGCGGAGGAAGGAGTTGAGAGGGGAGAGTGGGGTGAAGGGAGAGGAAGAGAGAGAAAGAGAAATAGAGCATGAGAGAGAGTGAAGGAGCTCCAAGAAGATGGGACTTACAATATAATTTATGGAATGCTTCGCTGTTTGAGTAAAGATTTTTTGAAAGAATATTTAAATCATAAACATGATGGAAATAAACGAATCAAAGGAAGCACATAACAAGGTTTACAACATGAATGATTCGCTTTCTCACAAACTCTTATACTGATCGACAGTCATGCAGTCTTTGGATAAAATAACATCAGCGATTCACCTCATCATAGCAGCCATTCGTTATTCATATTATTCATTTATTCTGAATTTAATAACATTTTCATTTTAGCTACAAAATTCCTACAAAATACGATATTGCTAGCGGCGTCATTAAGGAGGAAAATGGAGTAGATTACTATTGTCACCCCCACTATGCACCTCGATACATTCTCGTGAAATTTGTTTTCTGACCTGCCGCAAATCTGAAGGCGTTGCACTTATTCCATATTATGCACCAGTGCATTAGTATTCAAAACACGCCTGGGTGTGAGATTGGTTTGCCAATAGTGACTTACCATTCTTCTGATGTAGACTAAGGGTATGTTCGCATGTACGATTACAGTTTGCCGTAAGTTAGTTACTATATTATTAGGACTTTGTTCGCACGCATGAACTTTGTTAGAGGGAATCACAATGTGCATGGGGAAGACCATCTGACTCTGTTTGCACGCATGAAAATAATGACTTTGGTGAGAGCGACTTTCCCCAATCTTTAAGGCTGTGGGTTTGATTGCACATTATTAAGAGATAGTTTACTATCAATGACTTGTATCTATGAAACAGGGCCATGGATTCGTTAACATGCCGGGCGTTCGTATGTGTGTATTGACATTCGAGTGAGCTCAAAGGTTTTTTTCTTCAGTAGGACGACAGGTCTTTTAGCTCGTGTGAAATGAGTTAACCGACAATGGTAAATCGTCTGCAGAAATATAGAGCTATGGGGCTGTTTGTAGTGATGTGAGGAGTGTGCTTAGAGTGAGTTGACATCTACCGAAGATTGATTGTGGGTCTGTTCCCACGGAACTGGATGTGAGTTTGATATAAATTAATTTTAAAATACCGGTAAAGCTGTGGGTCTGTTCCCATTTACTGAAAGTAATTTTTTTCAACGTAAGTTGACATCTACCTCTGATTGACCATAATTATGTGTGACACATAAATTAATACGGAGAGAGTAACTTGCTATCTACCGGAGATGGGTATAAGAGAATAATTATAGATTTAGAATAAATCTTAACACTAGTTTTGTCAGTCATTTACCTTAGAAGGGGTCTGTTCGCACTATAGTAATGTGAGTTTGACAAAAGTTATCTATATATTACAGAAGTAAGGCTTTATGGGCATGTTCGCATTCATCAAATGTAATGGAAAAGACTCAGAGACTCATATTTTTGCCTTTGCGAGGTGAGTTGCCGAGAGTGACTTACTTTAGAAAGAAACTATAAGGCTAACTTTTCCAGAGCCCAATTCTGTGACGATAGTATAGTTCCTAGACGATTTTCATGTCATGCATGCTGAATTTGTTCAGTCTCCAGTAAGTAGACAGTATTATCATGTCCCATGCACTGCTGCTAATGCTATACTGCAACCGTTACTATACATACGATATTATTATCAAGACCATGACAACAACAACAACACCATCTCAGGGCTGCCAACTCTCACGCATTGAGCGTGAGACTCACGCAATTCACCCAATTCTGACTGTCTCACTCTGATAAACAAATTCTCAAGCTGAACCCCCAAAATAGAAAGTAAAAAAAAAAAACTCTCTCCAAAATCTCTGATATTCCAAATGAATATTCAATATGCCCAAGGCCTTTTGAGATTTTCCCGCGCGCACAAAGCAAAGCTTAACCAATGAAAATCATTTTCGGTAGTGCGCAAAGATTGGATTGGATTGGATTACGATTGGTTATACTGCGTGTATGTATATACGTGTGACGACTATGATGAGTGTAACTAGATGGCCGGACTGACATGGCTTTGGTGCGGCAGCCCACCCGGGGCCCAAGCCTGGCCGCGCTGCATACGTGGCTCAGCAGAGTTTGCCGTCGATCGTATACCAACGTAATAGCCAGCACATCCCTCTACGGCCGGACAGCAGGATCTTGAAATTCTTATTAAAAATCATGCAGTATTAAACAAATCTGGAATTTTGTAATTTTTCATGCGGTCAGTGAACTACATGTGGCATTAATAACAATGTAACCTATTTATTGCTTATTCAATTCACTTTAGTAAATTAACGTTAATGCTGCTTCTGCTATGACTATATATGTGTTGAAATCATGACTAAAGTATGCACCAGATTGCACCATTTAAAATGTAAAATTGTCAGAGCTCCCTACCGTGGAAGGGGGGACACCCCCCCTTCCAACCCCCCCCCCGGTCGCTTCGCTCCCTCGCAATGTCTCACTCTAAACTCTCACTCAAGGTTGGCAGCCCTGCCATCTACTACTACTACTACTACTACTACAACTATACTTCTACTACTGCTAATACTATACTACTACTACTAATTATAATACTGCTACTACTGATGCTGATATTGATGAAATGTGCTGTCTTAATGATTATACTTAATATACGAAGTCCATATGGATTTATATTCGATTTCTCAACGACTACTAGAACATGTAAAAATGCCCTAATTTCAGTGCTGCTGCTGGTACTTTGACGAGTCTGTGGTTTCCAAGCAAGTAATCATGAAGTAACGATGGCAACAAGGTCAGTTGAACTTATCCGCTCAATTATTATATCATTCATTTCATTTGTAGATTTCCGTAACCAAATTACCACCATCTTTGCCCCAAATAGAAAGCTAATATTGTACATGAAATGAATTGGAAATGGAGGAACAAGAAAAGCAGCTTTGCGACTAATTTGTTAATGTTAATGAATGAGAGTATGGCAAGGCGGAGGCCACATTATGTTAGTTTTAACGACTCTTTATCATCAAAATTTCAGCATAATTATAAGCTTCATAGAATATTGAGATATCAAAAAGAGACCACATCCTATAATGATTATGCTGGTTATAGATACTCTAACTTGTAATATTCTTTAAGCAGAAAATACTAACGAAACATAACATAGTTGATGTAGGTTACGGAAGTCATTCACTTTCAAATATAAGCACAAAATAGTGCACTTGAAAACAACTTTTACCGGTTCATATTGTATTATCGTGGCACCAGCGTTTCCACCTTTGTCGTTTGGTAAATGGCATTTCACGAAGCGTGTGGGTCGTCCTCTGTGAATAGTCCGATGGAAAACAAATCCATCCGTCTTGTAGTTTTGTTCAAATCCTACATATAGCTGATATTATCTTCAACAAGCAATTCAATCTCCTGCTCTCTTCCCTCCTCCTTCCCTCTCTCCCTCACATTTCTTGACACTGCATCATTTTTTCCCTCTTCTTCAAAGATTCTCGTAAAGAGCAACCTTTACCAAGATGACAGAGTGGCCATCCCATGGCAACTGACAATCGCAGAACGATCACATTTTGTGAGAGGTGAAGAGATGTTTCTCTATAGATGCATTCATCACGCCGGACCAAATAAATACCCTTGGTTTAAGTTTGATCGGTCCATTATTTCATATAAACTTAAAAATCTTAAAGGGGTCGTAGCTATTTCTATGGTTGTTTTAGCGCTGACGATATTCACAGTCAAACTAAAATTACAATAAATAGACATCTATTTGTTCGCATCCTGGAACAAATGAAGTGCAGCATTCACTGAACTGCTTCCTACCATATCTACACTCTAAAAACTAAAGTGTTAAATAACCATTTAAAATGGCCGAGGATTGACCACTTTTTCAAAATGGTAGATCAACACTTTTAACATGCTGGCTGCAACATTATAAAGGCTGAATCCAGCAGGTTAAAATAGTTAATCTGCTGTTTGAAAAAGTGGTCACTCCTCGGCCCCTTTGAATGGTGATTTAACACTTTAGTTTTAAGAGTGTATAGTCTAAATATAAGATTCACATCTATTTATTTACAAAGTTCTCTTAACAATTTGAATTAGTTGCAAACATTAGAAAGGTTCATAATCACCACTTGAATGCTTTTCTCGAATTCAGTGTTGTCCCGTGTATGTTCGAGCTCCCTTTAAGCTCCATTGGTGTCACAAAAAAAGAACTTGATAGTCTACATGTTCACGTTCACTCATCAGCTATTAAGCTGAATCCTACTCGGCCATTATGGTAACGAGTTTTATTCTACCCATCTGATCCCCCGACATCATCACTCTAGAGACTGCAGGCTTAGTCGTTAAAAGTTGTTAAGACGATAATGTAGCACGAGTAAAAATATGGCATATGATGATAAACATTCGGACACAGCATGACGTCATCAGCTGGCGGTTTCCATGGTGATCAGTTTCCACCTATGGGAGAAGATGGAGCATGACATGAGGGAGAAAGGAATGAGGTATTGTGGCAAAATGTATGATTCCATGCAGTCAACTGAACATTAAGTCCTTGCATGTAGATCAGTGATCATGCTGTGTAGAGAAATAGAGTATTGTATTTCGGTGTTCTTTATTTTCCTCCCCCTCCTCCTCCTCCTCCTCCTCCTCCTCCTCCTCCTCCTCCTCCTTTTCCTTTCGTGCCCTCCTACTTCCTCTCCCCCTTTATCCTTATCCTCCCCCGCCTCCCTTTCATCCCCTTCTTCATTTACTTCCTCCTCCTCTACCTCTGCTCCTCCTTCTCCTCATCCCCCTTTTCCCCAATTGGTATAGAACATGATAGGGAACCTCCTTGTGTAAATAACGACGAACGCTTGTCTTATAGGAAAATACACGCTTTCACAAATACACGCATGGCATGGTGAGAGCTACGCCCTAGTTAAATCCTGCTGCCAGGGAATGGCATACCGTTTTACCATATTAACCTGTCCTTGCCTCATCCGTTCACCTGATGTTCAAAGCTAATGAACCATCTGCGAACTTTTTGCGAGGGTTGGGTTAAAAATGGTCCAGTTCATTCAGTTGTGCTAAGTGAGATGGAAATTTAGAATGAGGATCAAGATTATTATATTTCAGAAATAACCTCCTTCGTCTTTTACAGAGAGTGTTCTAACAAATCATCAGAAATGGAACCCATGATACTTCTCTTTGTTTTGTTTTTTGTTTTTCTTCTAGTGTACTTCATACTTGTTATCATCATTAAAATAGAATAGTGTCGCATTTCATTTATCCAAATAAATCCATAGCAATACTGGATTTGATGTACGAGCGAATAATCCCTCAAACTAGCTCTACAAATCTTGGTCTGCATGCTCCCCCCCCCCCCTCTCTCTCTCTCTCTCTCTCTCCCTTTCTTTCTCGATATCCGCCGGTCCCTGTCTCTGTCTCTGCCTCTCTGTGTCTGTCTTTCTGTCTGTCTGTCTCTGTCTGTTTGTCTGTCTGTCTCTCTCTCTCTCTCTTGCTCCCTTATACCACTACATGAATCAATTCTGTCCACACATCATTAATTAACCCCGGGAAGAAGATCTTTCAAGCTGCTTGGTCGGGTGGAGAGGACTTACTCCATCCACAATTTTTTTTAGTGGATTCGTGCTGCTGTAGGAGAGACCCTTGGTAAGAAAACACTCCACTCTCTACTCGGACAAACAAACAACTCGAAATGGAGAGGTTTTCACGTCCTGTTTAAAAGTAGCATCGGTTGTGTGCTGAGGTTGCCATCTTAGGTTGCTACCTCGTCTAGCATTCTCTCAGAATGACAAAGTAGATCTAAGAATAGACGTTGTCGTAAGATATCTAGAACAGTGGTAAATTGAAACACTTCCATCAAATTGATTAAGATTACAACGTGGACATGATTTTGAATATTTTTACTCTTATATTGTTTACATACTTTTAATTCTAGGCCAACGTATTCGTCTTTTTCTCGGATTCTCTAGAAAATAAAATAAAAGCATAACTTATAACAAATGCACGCAAAAGATATGAAAGTGCAGACAGTGCATGGTCTGAGTGCATGATTTTACAATGTCACTACGAGAACGAAATGTTTATTTCATAAGAGACGGGAGTGTCGAAATCAAATTTTCATATACTGTGAATCTTTGTTGAATTATTCGATGTGACAATGAATGCACATGTTTGACGTCTACCTTTAAGGATTATGATATTAGACTGTGCAGAATTCATCAAGCTATATCAACCAAGTACATCTCCAAGGGGAAAGTCAAATCAAAACTTGCTGTCCTTTAGGATATAAGAAATTAAACACGGTTTTCGCTGAAAATAAAGAAAACAGTGTTAGGGTGGTTATGGGTCTCTCAAAATTTAGGTATTTTTTAAATGATATAAAAACGTCCACCTGACAGATTTTAATTAAACTACTTTTTTAAAAAAGTGTTTTTATTTGTATGTCCTCATTACTGTGATACTCATCATAACTGCACATGATCTTTTGAACGCCTAGAAGTACAAAAATGAATATGTTTATCTATTTTTAGTTGTTAAAATGAATTGTTAAGACGAGTATATCTTTAATGTTCAGGGTAGATGAAGTAGAATCAATCGTGCTGTCAGGCAAATGTATATCACCGTGAAGATAAAAACAACAAGATGTATTAACCTTTGGGGTATAGGACATAACTAGGTTATGAATGAATAATGACAATTGGTGAGTGGTTTTAGATGTCTCCGAAAATAGAAATCGGTTGAGTGATATACAACCGGTCTCTTATAGCAGAATAACATGGAACGGGATTTCACATGAATTTTCTTCTCTCCATCAGGTAAAAAAAATATCATGGATCTTCCCAACTGGAAGCAAACAATCACAACTATAGGTAATAATGCCAAAAGACGAAATAAATGAAATCAGAAAACAGTGAGGAAAATGATTATGAATGGTATATGTAGTTACAAGCAGGAAATTTTACAATGCACAAAAAATGTATTTTTACAAAGGCATGTAAAATTAACATTTAAATTGTTGTCAAGATCTAATTTAGATGCAAGACGATTGTTTTACTGCATGTTTGTAGTAGATGCACTTGAGATGAAGGAAAAATTTTAATGAATTTCAGTCATAATTATAACTAAATTGAATTGAAAACAAACAACAACCCAACAGCACACTTAAAGACAATTAATATTAAGAATCACAGTAATAAGACAATAAAAGCGTGATTCTTTTAATATACATGTTTATAATTGCCAACTTATAAAATGAAAATATGATATTAAAAAATATAAACAACTTTTGCATACAGTATTTTTGTAACATAAATCAAATTTACATTTCATGTATCGACCAAGGATTTTATTCAGTGGTATAAGAACAACCGCAATCGGCCAAATCATATTAGGATACTCTTTTATCAACTCAACATTATGCATTATGCAACAGTCCGGAACCATAATCATATTAAAGGATACATTTGAATTGAATTGTATGTGGAATATAACGATTCACTCTATACAGTGCTATAACGTGCGGAAGAATCGCTTGCTCTCTGCTCTTGATGCGAGTGATTACATTTGCGCCAAAAGGGGCTCGTAAGTGTGCTGCATGTGTATATGGGATTGAACTTTGTGTTGAGAGAGAAAGTGGAGCGCGGGGCAAGGGAGCAAAGAAGTAGTTACTACTCTTTCTACATTCTATTAATAGAGCAAAAATCGAAGCACAACAATAAAATGGCGTATTAACTTACAGATCAAAAATTACATGCTGCCTCTGTATCACACAGAAAGCTATTCAAATTAGTTCTGATTTAATTTGATATGATTTGATTTGATTTGATTTGATTTGATTTGATTTGATTTGATTTGATTTAATTCATATTAAACGAAACAATAACACTAAACAGTATGAAACATTGCCTTATTCTCAATTATAAACAGTGATTAAATGGACCCTTTCTGCCTGATAAAAAGATACCTGTACAGGTATTTTTTCGAACGTTGGGACTTTGTACAAATTCGCTAAAATAATGTAAATTCCTTTATTGAATACAATAGCTGGATTCTAGGAATACTGACTATATCACCGGCCCCGGACAACAGTACTGACCCCAGGCAGTCGTCCTGGGTAGTTCCGTGTTCATTGTCCTGGGTGTTGTTGTCCGGGGAATGTTTGAGGGTAAATCCTTCTGAGACGGCAGAAGTTGCAGAATCTCCCACGTATGCCATTTAAGGAAATCATTTAATGGGGAGTTGCTACAGGGTATTGAGTTTTGTGATGTGCACTATACGCCAGCAAAATTATTCCCTTTCATTTCCCTTGATTGATTTCACGCGGCATAATGTTACTCTCACATGAATGTCCTAAACTGCATAATTTTTTTTTTTACAAAACAGCGCCTTCCTTTGCCATATAAAGTTAATCAAAAAGATATGTACATTTAAAGTATCGGTTATTATTTGGGGAAAAAATATTGAGTAATGATATCATGAATCTGATGGTTGATAGTTTAGTTATCAATATCGACAAATCATAGACTTATCTGAATAAAAGAAAAGGCTTTTAGTGGCTAAAATTCATTACGTTTTCAATCGTTCTCAGAGTTTACAGTATACGCTATGGTTTCTAGCAGTGATAATTGTAACACTTTTATTTAGGCTCCCCACATTTTACATTTTCTTCTTTTTTTTTTGCCAGTCGTTCCTATATCTCTCAAAACTTTCTACTTATTTACCGTACATTGTATTTGATTGGAGTAATTTCTTAACCCGTACGTTTTAAAATTGACAATTATGCTTGTAAAACCTGAATTGTGTTTGATGTAAAAGTGAAACAAATAAGCTTCAAACTTCAAACACCTCTTTTGATTTGATTTGATATTCATTTATTTTCCATATACATCATCATAAATTTACAATATTTCAACTTGTATGGTCACATAAAATTATATACATAGAAAAAAAGTGGTCGTCATAAGCAGAGCTTGAGTTGAGGTCCTCATCACAAATAAAATGATCATACAATGAATATACATATGCAAACAATGCATAGTGGAAAGCAGCAGGCCAAACAATGAGGGGGAAAAAATAGATCAATTTTATTTGCATTTTCGATAGGATATTGTCCAATACCTGTTTCGCTACTAACCTTCCATGCAGTGAAATTTTCTGGTTAAATTTATAACCTATTGATGAGTACAGTGGAACCTCATACAAGCATGCAAAGATAATCTTAATTTATATTGTCTTTTGAAATTTTGTTTTGATTTTTACTGTAAAAAAAAAAAAAAGATGCCTACGAGCTCTGTTGTTCAGTTATGAAATATTCAGTTAGGACTGCAACAGTATAGACAAATCGAGCAATGAAGCATGCTTGAAAGGTTTATATTTATTATGACTGTAAATTGTAGTAAACTTTTTCAAAGAAAGCTAACGTCTCTTGCCTGAATATCAAATTTCCTACAGTTATATTTTTCCAGCGAGCAAAGCGAACAAGTAGAAGGGGGAAAAAACACTATTACAGTAAAAATGTAATTTCGTCATAAACATGAACTAATAATATACTAAAAATACAAACAGACCACCTTCCTACCCGAATATGAGGTGATTACTCTGCCAAAATTAGTAATTTGAAGAAAAAAAAATCGCGAGGACTCCAGCCCCCAGCTCCCACCCCCGCCTCGCAGACCTATATGAATCCTTTAAATATCTACAAGGCATAGATAGACATCGTTATAAATAGCATGTTGACATTTTTCTTAATATCTCATAATTTTTTTATTAAACATGTTAGATGAACTTGTTTGAAGGAAAAGCGATTCAGCAATAAAAGAACAATATAAAAAAAGGAACGAAAACATGACCAAAGAAGAAACGAATGGGAGTTATCATTCTTTTCTATTTTCAACATCTCTCAATTAATAATGGCCTCTATCGCTGCTGCCTGCCGTAATTTTGATTAATCAAGAAAAAAGCTCTTGAAATGAACAGGTGTTCTGAATGCCTCACCCTTATTGCCACGTTACATCAAACACTCGGCATCGCTGACTGTTTTAGGAGAAGTTTTTTCCTGGTAGATTTTAATCTATGACATTTTCGAGTGGAGTAGCCTGAAGGAAGAAATTATATCGCGACAAATTGTTGAGACGATTGTGATGCTGTAACAACTCTCTTCATCTCATTTCATTTTACCGGTTCTGTTTTACAAAATAATTTCATAATGTCATAGAAAAGATTGGTTGTATAATACGGACTTGACTTGTGATGATAGCATGTATATTCAATACGCAGAAGATACAGGCCTGTTTTCAGTGAAGAAAGTGTACATTGAACCGGACAATAATGCATACATTTTATTGTACGCCATACTCCGTATGAAGCAATTAAAAACTACAAAGTGATTCCTAATTTTGTTTCACTAAAAATGAAGAAAAAAAAATCAAGTTTAACATTTGGCTACAGCCCACGAGACCGACAGCCAAATGAGCCAAGCAACTAAACCGTCCCGACAGGGTCGGTCTCGTGGGCTTTCTGACAGCGTTTTTAAGGGTTCATCAGACCGACATTCTCGGTCTAGTTGGCTGACGGTCTCGTGGGCTGTCACTTTACTGGGATGTCCAGGGATCATTCTTTCAATTTTTTTACATCACCGTGACTATTACAGATATCGGTAACTTTTTGTGTGACAAGATGAACAAAAGAACAGTTTAATATATATAGAACTTTAATCATGTCAATAAGTAATACATATTTCAGTGTTAATCAGAGTTTCATCTAAAATCGAATCAGCATTGATTATTATGTATTTTTTACCTATGCTCTGACACGAAATACAATGTTTCTCTTCTAGAATGATTTTAGTTTACGAACGGTATTCTAAATCAACAAACAATAATTTTCCTTTTCTCTTTTTTTACCGGGTAGACGGATACTTTAAGACCCCGCGATGTATCTGCCTGAGGACAACACACTGCCTTTTGAGGCAGGCAATGTGGCGCCATCACTTCATGGCCCTCCTCCAAAGTTCAACGATGATCAGCAAGGGGGCAGCCAAGACAAGAAGAAGCAATGTGCAACGCATATTGACCTTGACCTCCTCAAGAGCAAATCATTTTACTTCCTATTCTATGGTGCATACGGCAGTCTCTACCCACTCCTAGCTGTTTACTTCAAACAGCTTGGTCTGAACGCATCCCAGAGTGGTCTGCTAATAGGAATACGGCCATTCATCGAGTTCTGCGCAGCGCCTCTATGGGGTGGTCTAGCCGATTCCTGGCGCAAGGCCAAGGTTCTGTTCCTCTTCTCGCTCTTTGCTTGGCTCCTCTTCACCGAAGCGATGGCTTTCATACGACCTGCAGATTCCAAGTGCATCATCTTCAATCGCACCGATGATAACGGTCACGACATCATTTTTGTTGACCAAGTCGTACACAACGGTGACGTACATCACTACGTGTATGGCCCCAAAGACCAAGAAACGGAAGAGGGGACGGTTGTTGGCCACCAATCGGACATTGATCAACCATTTCACACAGATGAAACAAGTCCTGCGATCGCGAATACCTTGGGAAGTACGTACAAGCTTCTTAACCGAAGCAACTGGAAAGAAGAACGTATTCGTCGACTACCTTCTGGGACTACCAGTGTGAAGTTCATCAATGATGACGTCCGTGATGTCTTCCTTCTCCTGCTCATCATCATCGTCGTCGGCGAATTCTTCAGCTCACCCACCATCACCCTAGCAGATTCGGCTACGCTAGGCTACCTCGGTAGTGACCGACTCGAGTACTACGGTCAGCAGCGGATGTTCGGCTCCCTGGGGTGGGGTATCTTCATGCTGATCGAAGGCATCCTTTTGGATCACACGGCTACCCATACCCATGGCTGTGGAGGAATACTTGATGGGGAAATTGAGATTAAAAGAAACTATTACATCTGCTTTGGGACCTATGCCGTACTCATCACGTGCTCGTTCTTCGTGGCTACTCAATTCAAGTTCAAGTACTACTCGGATGATGACCACAAAACGGAGATGTCCAAACTGACCTACAACAAGCAGCAAGGTCAGGTTACCATTGGCGGTAAGTCTCCTTCAAAATGATTGAAACGTACTCTCGACATTAAACTCTCGAAGAAATTTATCTCACCCTGGTTGAACAATAAAATAGGAAACGAATTACATTTAGAAATTACTGTCAACCGAGATCAGTATACTGCCTGACTCTAAGATTTTACTGCCAGTGATAAATATGCGGGGGCTATAACTCTTTACATGATATTTGTTTAAGGTTTTATTTGCGATGTCTCACCCTGTAAGTAAATATTTTAACTATTTTTTTTTCTTCAAAGATGGTTAGGTTTGAGCATTAAAGATATGTGTCCAACTTTAACACTTTAATCATCTATTTCACTTTTTAAACCAGAGGTTCATATATCATAATGTTCTTATGGAGTGATTCTTGCATTTTTCTTACGCTTTTGATATATATGTCTCTTCTTGATATAGGAGAAGGTCCTAGTACTGCAACATACGGTAGTGTCGCCACTCAGTCCGACCAAGAGGGGACCAACCCTACCTCTTCAACTACCGAAGGTGGCCAAATATCCAGTGATGCCCCAACAGGCATTATGGATTCCGCACAGGACACCAGCGCATCCAGCACCAGTGGTGCCCTGTCCTCCACCGAAGCACCGCAAGAAGATCCTGCTGGTATCAGACAGGTGTTTCGAATGTACGCCACCATCCGCTACGGGTCCGTGCTCTGCGTGGCCTGGTTTGCAGGATTCGGCATGGGTCTTCTCTTCACCTTCCTCTACTGGCATCTTCAGGATCTCGGCGGGCCACCGTCTCTGTTCGGTCTGGCTTCAGTCGTCAACCACGTCTCAGAGATACTCGCATACTTTTTCAGTCACAAGGTAAAACTGTCATCGGTCATACTCACTATAAAGCTTTCAAGATATACGCATAGACAACTTTCATACATTACTCAGGTGAAATAAATGGGCACCTGGCAGGAATCAATTCCTTGAGCGCTGTAAAAGCATGCAGTCATTCAAAAGCCGATGTAATAACACTGCAAAGTACCAGGAGTGTCACATGGCAGACATTAAGGATTATAGAACCCTCAATAATCATCGTAATTACTGTAATTGGAATTAAACTACAATACATCCTTAAGGAAAACAGTTGGACTATATTACTACAGATTCTATATGCAACTAGAAATACATACCCATGTAATGTTTTGTATAGTTGTGTTTTGCTCAAATTTTTATTATGAAACGCTTTTAGAGGGTACGTTTATACAATGAATGAATGAAAACCTGTGAATTGATTGACTGGCGTTCTTAGTGTATAGACAGATGACACTCTTAATGACATAATGACCATCACTTGGTGTTGCTTGTCTTTCTCTAGATACTTCAAGCGATAGGTCACATTCCGGTGTTCTGTCTGGGTTTGTTCTGCTATGCCATCCGTTTCCTTGCCATCTCTGTTCTCATCAATCCATGGTGGGTGCTCATCGTGGAAACGCTGCAAGGTAATCACAATTTAACTTCATAGAATTTTATCATAAACATAATTACATCAAGCAAAGGATATGTTGGCAAATTCAAACTTGTTTGCATGGTTCTGGGAGTGACTGCCCAATTTAATCGAATCTGATCAACAGTAATTCCCTTTAAAAAAAAATTAGGCCTACTCAAATACCCAGCATGCATGATACAAGTGAACAAAATGACGCAAATCTCATCTTCCATCTTATTTTATGGTTAATAGTTATACGTTAAGTTTTATGTCACATTGTCCCACCTAGCGCTTTATACTTCATGTTTGATTATTTCATGTGTTCCCTTTTTTTTTTTTTGCATACAGACTTTTTTTTTAAACCGGATATTGCACTATACCCGCATTAACTTCAAACTTAGTACCAGTATGCATCACCATATTGAGACGAACTGATCAGATTTCTGTTTTAGTAGGTCAAAGATCAAAGGTCATAGAGGTCAATATGCATAAAATTAAAGATTTGTTAGTTTTGTTCTTATCATATCATAACTATTTTGTATACATGACGAGGGGGGAAAGTGATCGGACTCTTGGTTGGTTAGGTCAAAGGTCAAAGAGGTCAATTATCATGTAGTTGTAAGCGTCTATTTCTGGTTATCATTATCACAATATTTCAAGAACAGTTTTAATCATGAATTTAGGCGGAGGCATGCAGGAGACACTGGCATTCATTTTGTTGTTGTTTTTTTTCATTCTTCTTCTATGTCTGCCATACTCGCACGCTGTCGCATTAAAAGGAATTATTCTCAACAGAAGAAGGCCTTCAGGAAAGGATATAAAATTGAAATTGTGCAAGTTTGCGATGCTCATGCATGTGTCTCCATTTACCTTTGTAAAAATAATCATGATAATTGGGATGATTTTTTTTTTTTTTTTTTTTTTTTTTGGTAATGCGCTCTTGAATAAATGCATCATGTAACATTTTTCGTGTAGTACGAATCGTCATCATATTCGTGTGATTATGTGCCTACATGGTCGATGGTTGAGGCTCATCTTAAGATTTCTACTGGTAACCTCAGAGCTCCATATTGTAACCAAAGACACATCTCTTAATATTTTAAGAACCGCTCTCAAGACTGTCGCCCCAAGAGTCAGTCATGTCAACGGTGATGATTATGCCTGTAGGATCTAGGATTATATTACTTTTGGGGAATATCATGAGAGAATTTAATCAGTTACTTTAAGAGCATGAAGATATTGACGAAAATGATCCTTCCATTTGCGTTCTGTTTTTGCGCCGTTCACACTACAAATATTCAAAAGTGTTTTTAATGACATTCATACAGGTGTGTTGGCATGTTTCGTTGATCTAGAGCATGAACACAACCACATATCTTCAACAAAACTAATCTTAAGAAGACATCTGTTTTGTGATGTTATCCAGATCGATACAAAATAAAGGAATGAGTAAACCAATGACGTTTCTAGAATAATGGGAACAGGACTGCATACCTTGAAAGCAATCTGTTTATTCACTGACTGAGCTAGCCTCAGATAACGACCAGCTTGAAATCCACACCGATCGTACTGTATGCTGTTCTGATCGATTCCCTGCTAGCTAGGGTTGACATTCGCCCATAAGCATCCGTGGTACCTCCATACCGCATCGTTTAGCACGCGTCCTTTATTTTCCCGCTTCTTGGTCAAAGAATATTGATACTGCATGGTAAACACGATGCTCTATTCAGTTTCGGAGATTGAAATAAACATGCTTTTTAAAATAGTAAATAGTAAAACATGGTAGATATAGGTCGATTAATCATTTGATAATTCATTAGGATATCTGTGTGTACCGTACATGTTTTAAATTTTGAGTATGCATCGCTTGTATGATATAGGGTACCGGTGAGTTTATCGAATTAATGAGAACGTAGGGCAGAGAAATTAATGATGCCATATTGTTTTGGGTCGCAAAAGGCAGATATTAGAGTAATCACCTTTTTCTTTATTTGATATGCTTATCGGGTTAAACGTATCTATAACGAAATATATATTAGTAATCATAACTACCCCATTTGCTATACTAACATATGGCCACCCTGGAAAACTTCGCCTTGGTTAACAACTGACAGGACATTTCCTAGAAAAAACTACTCAGACAATCACCATCTGCATGGTTATTATCTATTGACAATATTACTCCTCCCCTTCTCGGACAGCTAACCATCTATAATATACCCCAGTAAAATATCAGAATGCATATTGGGGAACATTATATTAACATTATGAACGTATATTTCGCGATCAATAAATGTGTCTACCAATAAATTTCTCTATCCTTATGCAAAGTCATCCTTGCTCAAAATATCCCTGACTTTCTCATTTTGTCGATCTGTTGCTTTTCTACGAAACGGCGCACCAAATTGACGGTCAAATCGTCTGAATTAATACTAGAAAGACCTCGGAAGAGCCCTGCAATCGAGTCACGTCTCCCAAGCAATATATTTCTCATAAATGTTCAATAAAAAACGGTTAAGTTGTAGGCCAGAGGATGAGAGAGCTAGAATGAAGTACAGAGCAAATGTTATTTTTTGTTTCAAAATTGTTTTGTTTTTCTGATTAAATTGTCGTGATTTTTTTCCCTTTTATTGTTGGTGATTATGAAATAATTTTTGTCATGTTGAGCCCAGAATAAAAACCGGCCATTGCTTTTGCATGATATAATATATTTTTACAATTTTTTATATTTTAGTTAATAATGAACATTTGAAAACATATTTTTCATGGGTAAATATAAAACGATTATTTGCTTGAAAAAATTTGAATGATGCATATGTGCGGTAAGGTAAATTATGAAATTATGAATATGATAAAAATATTTTAGATACATCAAGAAACATCAATCAGCAAAAGGGCCATCAGATTAGCGATAATATACTGAATTAGATTATATATCCTGTATATTGAGGCAATCCCTTGTAAGTCTTCCCAAGTTTGTGGAGAAATTCATCCATGTCTCTAAGACTTCACCTGTTCAGGCCTCTCTTTCTCTTCCTAAGTTTCCAGAGCATGATATAGTGTTTCTTTCTTCTTGAACCCATCGAGAAGTAAGCTCGAAGGGATTATGGGTTGACTTACTTCACATCTTCAGTAGATATAGTCATATCCAAGGTTGCATTTGTATGGATAATGTTGCAATATTTTTATGTAGGATACATAGGAGTACTATATACCATACTGACGCATTTATTGGAAAGATAAGTAGAAGAAAAGACTCTAATTTATGCATTTTGACATACGAACATGTGATCGTGTATAATTTATACTTGGTCATTAAATGTTCATGCAGCAAATGAATCGTTATACTTTGACACGTGACTCTTTTCTCACTGAATATTTATAAAATACTGGTAGAAATTAAGATCATGTTAATAATTTACATCATTCTAGTCAATGGTCTATTCTCATTTTTCAAAGTCTTCGCAAACAACATTACATGATATTTTGGGCTGATTTATCAGCCTGAATTTTTTAAAGTCCAAAGTCATTGTATGAATTAGCTAGTTAGTTATTGATCTTAACTAATTATCCCCAACGAAAGGAAGGATAAAAATAAAATCACCTCCCTCTTTATCACGCCTGTTTTGGGGACACATCTTTAAGCATGTTGAGCGGGTGGGGAGAGTGGGGGGGGGGGGGGGGGGAGGGCAAAACAAGCAAAACGTTAAGCGAAATAAAATGAAAGGAGCACATACTGTATTGACAGATGCAATGGTTATTTGTAAGTAATGCAGTGCAACAAATGAATTCACTTTTCATCAATTCTAGAGCACTGATGTATCACATCTCGCTACATCAGCTAAATAAATTGAATTTTGGAGAGCAAATATCCTTCCCATTACCTTTCACAGTAAGTACTAAAGAGTAAAAGGTATCTTACAATTTAGCCTGCAGCAACTCACGTCAAAGGCACTCAGCATTTTTAGTGCATGGGCGTAAGATTGTATTTGAATTTGAGAAAAGGGGGATTGGGAAGAGAGAGAGAGAGAGAGAGAGAGAGAGAGAGAGAAGAAGAAGAAGAAGAAGAAGAAGAGAGCGTTAAAAAAGTAATGAGATTGGGGACTTCAGAGACGTAATGAAGTAGATTTAGAGAAGAGCGGACTTGTGAATGAGTGAGAGAGAGAGGAAAAAAAAAAACCAGAGAGAGAGAGATAGAGAGAGAGGGGGGGGGGGGGAAGAAGATAGAGTTTTAAAAAGTAATGAGATTGGGGACTTCAGAGACGTAATGATAGATTTAGGGAAGAGTGGACTTGTGAATGAGTGAGAAAAAACTGAGAGAGAGAGAGAGAGAGAGAGAAGATGGGGAAGGGAGACAAGGGGTGAGGAATTTAGAGACGTTATGAAGTAGGTTTAGAGAAGATTGGACATGTGAATGAGTGAGACAAATTGAGAGAGAGAGGGGGGGGGGGGGGGGAGAGAAAGGTTGGAAGGTGGGAATGGGAGAAGGGGTGATACTTTAGAGACGTAATGAACACTGATGAAGTGGGTTTAGAGGGTGGACGTGTAAATGAGCATACCTACTCTAATACAGAGTCACAGAGAGAGGGGGAGGGCAGGGTGAAAAAGAAATAGAGAAATAGAAAGACAGGTGGATTGATAGAGAGTGCATGGGAGAAAGGGAGAGAGAAAGAGGAGAGAATGATAAGAGTGATATAGTGGATGAATAGAAAGAGAGTGAGAGAGAGAGAGAAAGAAAGAAAGAAAGCTCTAGAGGAGAGAGAGGATAAGAGTGAGAAAAAGAGCGGGTGTGAGAGAAAGAGAGTATGTGTGGGTGTGTGTGTGTGTGTGTGTGTTTGTGTGTGTGTGTGTGTGAGAGAGAGAGAGAAAACGAGAGAGAGAGAATGAGAGAGAGTGAGTGAGAGATGTAATGATTATGCTAGCCTCATTCTCGTTAATGATCATGTACCTTACAGGCAAGTAGCCGAGTGTACATGCATGCTCTTGTCGCTTTCGCGCCTTTTCCCTAAAAGCCTCTTACCCTTATCTTAAAGGTCACCGACATACAAAGATGACTCAGTTCTGAAAGCTCTACATCGGGAGAAGATAAAAAGGGGAAAGAGGGGATGTGTGCTTTCATAGAATCTAGAATGAGTTATTAAACACTGAAACGCATATAGCAAACAAAGTTGTCAAAGGAATCAGGGAAGAAGGATAAAGATATACTTCTTTGCTCAGTCTATAATGTTGTCTCTTCATTAAGCTTTATGCTGCATGTGTCAACCAGTATATCATTCGAATGTGATTTGATACTTAATAAGTAACACAATGGTACACTGTAAAAAATAACTGTAAAACTACAGGTTTTCTGGCCCTTGAACTTACAAGTTATTGCCATTATTGCAATTTTACAGTCTTTTTCCTGTAAAACAACATCAAGTTTGTTGGTTTACCGGAAATCAGCATATATTTACAATCGCCCGACATAAAACACTGTTAAAAAAACATTTTCTCATATTAAATTACCAAATACATTGGGAAAAACACTTATATGAATATTCACGAATTTTGGTGGCGTATGGTTTGGGGTTGCCCGATTTACGAACTTTCACCAAAGGCATAAAAAAACAACTATAAGGGTATATAGGAGATTGCACTAGATTGAACCCTGGATAGGATAGGTCTAGGATAGGATAGATTAAGATAGAGAATAGGATAAACTAAAGCAAGATAGGTAACAATGTAAAAAGTAACTGTAAAGCTACAGACTTTCTGGCCCTTGGAACTACAATTTTTCGCCGTTATTTCAATTTTACAGTCTTTTTCCTGTAAAACAATAGCAAGTTTGTTGGTTTACCGGAAATCAGCATAATATATTTACAATAGCCCGACATAAAAAACTGTTAAAAAACTATTTTCTCATATTTTAACAAGTTACCCTCTGAAACTACAAATAGTTTCCATGGTTCCGTTTTAATGGACATAGATTTTCCTGCTAGAAATTAAAGTTTCTACCTTTAAAAAAAAAAAAAGCCGGAAATCTGTTATTTTACATGTAATGTGGAAACACGGGCATTCCCGGTATTCATGACTGCCAGGAAATTTCCCTTGAAAAAATGGCAAATTTTTGTTTTTTATTTCATTTGCAGTGTTGTTAATTCTTGGCCGAAATAAATTTATTGAGAATGTCAAATTACACAATAATGCTTAATTTTGTACTATCATGCCTTGTAAAAAATATCATTACAAATTAAAACAAAAACAAAACAAAAAGCGACTCATTCTTTCTCATCGCAGTTTAGATATTAAAGCATCTTAGAATCTGACTGTATTTTTTCAAAAAATATGACAGGAATAAATCTGATTAATGCCGCTAATTTCATCCAATATTATCAGATTACATTTTGAAGAGTAGAGCTAATTGGAAAGTGCAATCGCTGTAGAATAACCTGAAAGGAAATAAAATACGAATTATATTACATTTAATTGAAGTCTAAATCATAAGAATTGAAAGAGTGTCTGATTAGTTGACTTTATTTCCCTCAAAAATACACCTAGATTACTGGCAAATGGATTTTTCAAATAATATCATGTTTAGAAATAGATACTTAAAGAAATACTTGCAGAATTATTTCTGTGATTGATTCATCATTCTAGACTGACATAATGGTTAAGTGATAACAGAGGGTATAAAACCAAGTCACAATTTACAGTTGGTCATGTTGGTTAGGCTTACTTGGGCTTCTGTTTATAAACCTCGTACGCCTTATCACCCATGAGAAGAAGAAGATGAAAGATGACGATATGACTGCCCGAAGGAATGGGGTGATGCTGTTCACCATGGCAACTAAGCACCTATTAGCATAGAGACCGTATAGTGAGAGCAGGGGTGTCACTAGAACGTTTTAAAGGGGGATGGGGTAGTCGAATCATTATTTGCCGACAAGAGAATACTACAAAAACAATAACATTTCCGAAATTTGCTGACAACTAAATATGAGTTTGCTGAAAGAATTAGTGTAGCGACTCTCTTTATTGGGAATAGCCGACCATGAATATAATTAAAAGCTTAATTAGGTTGTCAATGCTCCGTGTACATTTTGAAAGAGTGTGCTAATAGAGCGATTAATATATCAATTATAGTTTCTTTTTTTTCTCTCTAATACTTGCACAAGATATTCAAATCATCTTTAGTGTTTTTTCCAACTTACATGACTTACAGGCCGACTGATTGTATGCATGTTAAATGGGAACCTTTGCTCATTACATGCAGAGATGTGATATGAATAAATACATTTAAATAAATTACTTAAAATTAAGCGACACGAATGAAAGATGAGATTGGTAAAATGCAGGATATTTCAAAGTGGTTGACTGAAAATACAGACTTGTCCTCTACAAATAAATTCTGTAAACTTTACAGTAATTTATCGCCAGCTTTATAGATTGCCAGTAGGTCATCCCATTTCTATATTATCATACTCTAATTCTGAATATAATACACTGTGAGATACGATGAAATATACATTAGCCTGGTACCGTAATGATACGAAGCTCCAGCCTGGAAATTAATCGCTCTGTCACGCAATATCGATTTTCTTCACGCCTGACTTACAAGATTCCTCAGGGTAAACAGAGGAAAATTTGCCAAAATATGTCTTTAATTTGGAGCGTGCGGTAAGATGAAGCTGTGGATTTAACGACTCGTGAATAGAGAAGAACGTGTACTAGCAGTGGCGTAGCATGAATCCAACCACTGAGGGGGCACTGGCATCCGAGGGGGTGGGGGGGGGGGGAGCACCGGTCTTACTCGGAAAATTAAAAATGCGAATGTACGAGGCCACTGATTAGGGGGGGGGGGGTCTGGAAGGGTATCCCATCGTCTTCTTTTCTTGTCCTTATCCTCTTCTCCTTTCCCGCTTCTCTCTTTTCCTTCATTTCTTTTCCTTTCTTTCCCCTTCATTCGATTGGATTGCTTCACTTCTGTGTACTACTTTGATGACGAGAAGTAGAGCTGATAATATTTCAGGGCAAAGCCGATGTCACTTTATTAAATTTGCGAATAGGGCTTATTCTTTAATAATTTATGTATACTCTAATTATGTTCATTTCAATTTGCTGCTCTCTTCTTACTTTACGTGTATATCTCATTCCTCCCTAATATTTACATTCTATCAATGATAATTAAAATATGAATATTTGATGTAAACGCCAATAACGCATGTGATCACTGGCTGTTTTCATCATGTAAAGTATTATTACTGTGCATGAGGCTGGCGAAATTTAATAAGATGCCCAGGCCTACTGATTCCTGAATCATTGCAAGGCTTATGCTATCAACATATTATGATATTGCAAGTTATTAATGTTGTATAGTAGTAGCAGTAAAAGTATGTAATATGTTATATGTTTTTGCTCCTAGATGTTATATTTTTGTTGTGTGAAAGTATTGCTTTCTCCAAAATTGTAGTTTCAACCCGTCAGAGAAGATTATGAAAATGCGATTCGCTACCAAAACATCCCCCTTATACTTATCTGGCCCAAAAGTTAGAAAAAGTCCACTTGTCGATGACATCCATGTTTTATTATCATTTTCTAATACTAAGGACTGACCCATGCACTGATCTGGGCAGCATGTACATCGTACATTGGTCTAGCTACTTCTCAACGTCTACGATCATCCGCCCAAGGCATTCTACAAGGAACTCATCATGGACTTGGTCGAGGGTGTGGCGCCATCTTTGGTGGACTGCTAGTCAACGCTTTCGGTAAGATTTATTTCAAATTGAATTTTGGAGGCCACTTAATCTGACTGGGTTCTTGTCTATTAGGTTCATGTCAGAAGAGCCGTTGATCCAGGATTTGAGACAGAGGGAGGGGAGCACGTACTGCAAAAAGCTACGCACATTGGGCCTTGAGTGTTGCCCCACTTTAGACCTGGGGGGGGGGGGGGGCCTCTTGCACCCTTCTTCACTGAATCCGCCAGTGTAAGGATACGGGCACAAACACATATAGTCACCGAAATAGTCACCCCATTTTACCCATAAGATTTGACCCCGTAAAGTTACTTAGACCATCTAAGTCATTGACAAAAAGGTTGTCAGCCTGACCGTAGCCGCCGGGTTAAGCCCCCCAGAGCCCCCAAAAGGGACCCCAAAGACGGGTCGATTTCACCCCATCTCACCCATGCACCAAACTTTGTCAGTAGGAAGTAGTATGACTGGACATTACAAAACACAAAAAACTGACAAAATTTCTGTCGGGATGGGGTGTCAGACGGCCCCTAAAAATTGGGGTAAATTTTTCCCCTTAAAGCCCAGAGACCAAATTTTGTCAGAAGGAAGAGCTATGGATGTACATTCCAAAAATATAAAAACTGACAAAATTGTCCATTGGGAAGGGGGTGTCAGACCCCCTGAAATTAAAACCCCAAAGTGCCCTTTGACAATGCTTTGCCCCCCAAAATGCTCTGTATGGGAAGAAAGACCATTCCTACCTTCTGACTATGATAATTCAAAAGCGTTTCATTCAATTCACTTTAAATTTTCATAACATAATTTTGAGTATAATCATCTTCTTGAGGTGCAATTTGGTGTTAATTGGTATTTTGGTTAATGATTTATTAAATTGTGAAAAATGTTTTGCTTTCTCAAAAGTAGTCAAAAAATATTGTCAGGATTATGTAAACACAGCCATTGACCATCTGACAAGGCATAATAGAGGAGCTTGCTTGGTATCTGTGCAATTAACACATGAATAGTACATTTCAGCCTGACAGTCACATACCACAGATACCTGAAAAGCTCTTCTATTATGCCTTGTCAAACAGGTGGTGATGGACAATGGGTGTGTTTACATAATCCTGACAATATTTTTTGGCTACTTTTGAGAAAGCAATACATTTTTCACAATTCAATAACTTATTAACCAAAAGACCAATTAACACCAAATTGCACCTCAAGAAGATTATTATACTCAAAATTATGATATGAAAATTTAAAGTAAATTGAATAAAACACTTATGAATTATCATAGTCAGAAGGTAAGAAAATGGTTTTTCTTCCCATACAGAGCATTTTGGGGCAAAGCATTGTCAAAGGGCACTTTGGAGTTTTCATTTCAGGGGATCTGACACCCCCTTCCCGATGGACAGTTTTGTCAGTTTTATATTTTTGGAATGTATATCCATAGCTCTTCCTTCTGACAAAATTTGGTCTCTGGGCTTTAAAGGGAAAGTTCACCCTGAAGATTACTTGAGTTTAAAAAATGCAGAAAAAATAAAGAAAAATATTGGCGAAGGTTTGATGAAAATCGGTCAAATAATAAAAGAGTTATGAGTATTTAAAGTTTTGGATTCGTGACGTCACATGCGAGCAGCTGCCCATTGGTCATGTAATTAATATTCCATATATTCGCATTTTTTTTACGTTCCACGATAAATTAATATTGTTTCTTTTCAGAATCTAGTACTGAATAACATTTCTGACAATATATCAAATGCACAGACGAAAATATTCTAAATTTTCTGAGAAAACTGTATTTTATGGAATATTTATCACATTACATATTGGAGGAGCTGCTCGCATGTGACGTCACAAAATCAAAACTTCAAAAGTCCATAACTCCGTTATTCTTTAACGGATTTTGTCCAAACTTTCGCCAACATTTTTCTTTATTTTTTCTGCATTTTTTAAACTCAAGTAATCTTCGGGGTGAACTTCCCCTTTAAGGGGGAAAATTTACCCCAATTTTTAGGGGCCGTCTGACACCCCATCCCGACAGAAACTTTTGTCAGTTTTTTGTGTTTTGTGATGTCCAGTCATACTACTTCCTACTGACAAAGTTTGGTGCATGGGTGAGATGGGGTGAAATCGACTCGACTTTGGGGTCTCTTTTGGGGGCTCTGGGGGCTAAACCCGGCGGCTACGGTCAGGCTGACAACCTTTTTGTCAATGACTTAGATGGTCTAAGTAACTTTACTGGGTCAAATCTTATGGGTAAAATGGGGTGACTATTTCGGGACAGGCTCCTGGCCTAATACCATAATTAGTCCAGCAGATTGGTGAAATAATTGTGCACTTTTTCATAAAACCATGAAATTTAGTATGCAGGTAGGGTTTGTGATGCTGAATAATTCTGGATATTGGGCCACCTAAAATTTGGGCCTGGGGGCCGTTGTGGCCATTTGAAAAACAAAAAACAAAAAACATGACTCTCTCAGAGTATTTTGCCTTCATAACTGATTTCATCATAGTCTAGTTTTGATATACTAAGTATTCTGTAGGATTTCCTGGTCTCAAAAATTCACACGAGTGCTTTAGGTTCCCATTTTCAAATAACGGGCCATCCCACATATCAAAATGTTACAAAGTCACTGATTTGTTGAATATAAATAAAATGCTTCTAATTATGATCACTCAGAAATTATGTCCTTGAAATTAACAAGACATGTGGTGCAGGTGCCCATTATGATCAAAAAGACTCACGAACAGACGAAAGGCCCAAATTAATTTATGTGCAAAATAGGAGTTTTCAATTTTTCGGTTTCAATTTTTTATGGTAGACAACAGTTTTGAAATCAAGGCTATATGAAAATCCCACTTTAGCTATCACATGGGCCCATCGATGGCCCATTAAGACGATTCCAGTTAAATTTGAGTTATTCCCTAACAAGAGGATGGAAAATTCAAAATGGCTGCCAAGTGTTAAAATATTCCGACATGCAAATATCTCTTGATTTTCACCTTTACAGGCAGTATAGTTCTGCCTGTGTGGCAGTGTGATAAAAGATATGACTATTTGCATTTTAAAGTTTACTCTGTGTCTGGAAGCTTACAACTCAGGGTATAAAGGTGTGGAATTTAGTTAGTACCGGTATGCTGGAAATGTCTCTACAAATATCATTCTAACTCTAACATTTAAAACATGTTTCTCCTCTTATTGTAGAGACATGAATAAAATACTTTAATATCTCAACGAAGCATACAAATCTTATCTTTTGCAAATAATGTTATGATAAAGTACACTATAATCAGATGCAAAACAACTAAATATATAAAAATACACCTTGCCCTTTGTTTTTCGCCTGCACGGCCATATTGAGAAAAAAATGATATGTCCTTTAGAGGCTTCTGACCTGTATGCCTATCGAAAGGTGCATGACAATAAATTCCAATCTAATCTAAATGTTACTTATCTCACATACAGGTACCGAGCAAACATTCCGTGGATTCGGGGTCGCTTCCCTCGTCGTCCTTGTCATCTTCCTGGCCATGCAGTATCCATCCTACAAAAACAACCTTAAAGCAGAGCTGTCATCATCCACCGAACCGTCCTCCTCCTCCAAGGCGATGTTGTCGAACCGTGACGAAATACAGCCGGTCCTGACAGCCGAAGACGTCACTCCCATCCCGTACTCTGAGAAACGTGACGAAGCGGTCGATGATGCCGAAGATCGAGATCTTGAGCGTGGTGAAGGAGGTGGATTCGATGAAGGGAGAGCTCAAGCCCAAGGAGTCGTTCAGGTCGGTACAGGTGGAGGTGCATTTTGATGTCCAACTTCCACGCTTTTATTCAAATAAAATTGTTTTACTAAAATATCATCTGGAATATAATTACAGGAAGAATCATGATCTAATTAGGGTATTTTCGAATACAGGTGGCAGGAATAGTACTGAAGTGGAAAAGTGTTCTTCTGACCAAGTTTATCAAAATTTATGGTCAAATTTAATCAAAAGATTAAATACGCAAACTGGTAACACTGAACCTGTAATGCCCCAGTTACATTTTCTTGAACTTTTGCTCTTGACCGCTGTTCGGCATTTTCATGTTTCACCAGGTCGGAAGAAATTACATGTTGAAAACATGAATAAGCGTATATAGCAAAAAAGTTAGGACCACATCGCAAATACGATAACAAATTCCCCCCCCCCAAAAAAAAAAAAAATAAAAAAATAAATAAATAAAATGACGGATTTAAATATTTTAAAAAGTCGTCACGGATAAAGAAACCCAAATATTGTGGCTTGTTTTGGCATTGCCAAAAAAGGGCTTATTCCTATATGTCAACTTTGAACTATGCCAACCTTTGATTTGAAAAGTATGTACAGTATCTTGTCTCTGGTTTAATCACATCGTACCAAAGATACAAGCATTACAATTTACTAATAAAATCATGAAATTAATCGATTTTCCAGGTGTCAATGTGCTAGGAAGTAAATAAGTTGTTAGGTAACAAATAATTAGAATGAATATAGGTGTGATGAAAGCCCCCCCCCCCCCCCACGAAAAATAGTATATTGTGCTATTAGAAGCAGTATTATTTGGCTGTATATATTGATATTGGATGTAGAAGCATATAAAAAAGTGACATGTACATAATTTAAAGTGCCACGATGCTTTATTTTTGGAAAGGAAACAGATATTTATTATAGTAGATGTGATATACCGTAGTTATACTGTGCGTAGAATGTGTCAGATCATTGTACATGAATATAGTATTATAGCACTTCGTGGATCATTGACATAAGTAGAAGTATAGTGTACATTATTTGAAGATAAGGCATTGTTCATTTATTCTTATCTATATTTAGTTACAGGCAAATATTATATTGAAATCCATGGAAATGCGAAGGCGCCCTGCTCTTGTACGAATTCTATAGCAGCCTTCTTTCGTATAACGTTTGCAGCTCTTATAGGACAAATCGAGGTTTGAGATACAAGACAATGCATCATTTTGACACGAAATTAATAAAATTAATACACTCAGCATATAAAGAGAGTGTACACCTTTTATTGTTCCAAATTTTCATATAAACCGTTATTAAAATATAATAAAAAATATATCAATGTAAAGAATAATTAATACCCTACCAATATCAATTAAGATCAAGTTTTAAACTTTCACGCTTGGATGGGCACATTAATTTAGAGGTTATAGAAGGTCTGATCAAGATAAGTGAAAAATGTAACAAGTATCCATTCAAATGTTGATGAGGATTTCCATCTTGTAGAGTCAAATTAAAACAATGAAAACCAAAATCATGAGAAACACTTAAATCTGTGATTGTGCTTGTCAAGTTGTCCAAACCATGCCATCCTGAAACTACAGTTGACATCCCGAGCTCAGTCCTCCTCATTGTTTCTCATTGTTTGGTTTTCATTAGTGAACAAGAATGTCTTACAGATGTAGATGTTCTTCGACGTTTAAATGGCTTAATTGATGTTGGTAGAGTATCAATTTTTCTTTAATTTGATATGTAGTTTATTATATTTTATTGACGGTTTATATGAAAAATTTGAACAATAAATAGTGTCCACTCTCTTTTTTTTGCTGAGTGTATATAAAAAAACAGAAGATGACATTATCATCGCTATGTGGCATATCCACATCAGGGCAGATGCCCTCGGACAGTTGTCTGGGTAGTTGTCCTGGAATCAGCATTTTATAAGAAGTGACTTGATTTTAATAAGATTTTTTGTAGGATATAGTCTTGTTTAGTGTAAGTTTTAGACTGTTGAATGAAGAACATAGTCATACATTATAAAAACACGTTGTAGTTTAAATGTAGTTCACAAAAAGGGATCGGGATTTTAGGAAACTTGAAAGAAATCAAATTATAATCGTTTACAGCACAAATATATTTTATTTGATATATGTGGGTTTTATTTTATTGGAGAAAAATATGTGTGAATGATTATTGCTCTAGTGAGTACTCATTAGTATTCCGCGCTTCCGTCAGATTTTTGCGATGCTGGTTATAACTATTTATGATTTTATCTGTGAAACGTCATGTGATAGAATTGTAAAAGATATAAGCTTGAGATTAAACCATATACACTGTCCTGACTGTAGAAATATTGAATATATAAGGTTTCATTTGTGTGTGTGTCTGCATTTGAGTTGGGAGATGGGGGGGGGGGGGGGGGGATGAGCGTGGTAGAGAGAGGGAGGGGAGAGATAGAGAGAGAGAGAGAGAGAGAGAGAGAGGGTGAAGTGACAGGGAAGAGAGATAACGAGGGAAAGGGAAGAGAGACGGGGGAGGAGAAAGAAATACAGGAGAGGGAAGAAACGGAAGAGAGTGATGGAGAGACAGACACAGAGACAGACACAGAGAAAGGCAGAAAGAGAGGGAGAGGGCCACTGAAAAAGGTTAAGAGGGCACAAGCGAAAGCGGAACCAAGTCAGAGTGAAATAGGAACGTCCGTTGGATGGTTCACAGTAGAGCGACTCGAGAGTGAACGAACCATACATAAGCCGCGGAGCGGGGGGGGGGGGGGGCTGCAACCCCCCCCCCCCCCCCCCCACATTTTTGAGTAGACACGTTAAAAAAATATCGGAAAAAAGGCTCTAAAATTGTCATTAATGAGTGAAATCAGATCAGCCCCCCACTTTCAAAAACGCTCCGCGGCCCCTGCCATACATCGCAAAATAAGATAAGCGTGGGAAGGAATGCGATAAAAATAAAAGAAAATAGTGTAGTGAGAAAAAAAAAATCAAATTAAATCTGAAAATATAACTTGAACCATTTCTAGGATGACAAAAATCACCTGAAACTTTATAAAGACCAATTCCAAGTTCAAATGTAATAAACAATGTTGGTCGAGGTCTGGATTTGTTTTATACCTCAATTATTTTTTTCGAGGGAAGGAGGCAACAATATACTTTTCATAATATCTAGTTGGTCTAATACAAAATAATATACAAATCAGCTTTGAAATCAATGCAGACTACACAGGTCGGGGTTACCTGTCTGACCGGACAAAGACATTTCTCTCCTTTCAGCCTCCTTTCCAGCATTCTAGTTTTATTTCATTTTGAGCTAATATAAATAAGCAAATTGGCCGTTACAAAAGATATACATTAATGACATAAATCCTTAGAAAATCAACTCCAAACACAAAACAAGGGAAATGCCCGGGGCAGTCTCGCCTGCATTGCGCAATTATGGGGGCAGAATTTTTACTGGGTGAAAAATCAAAGGTTGGGGCACTTAAGGGGTGCTGCCCATGAGCCCACCCCCGTGTGAGCCAGGTACGCAATTTGTATAACTTAAATCCCCTATATACAACTAAAATTTATTGGACAGTGAAGTTCATTTGAAATCAAGCGGTGTGTTTTAGAGACAGAATATGTGTACATTAAATAATTGCCATTGGGACACTTTTGGGGTGCTGCCCCTCCATCAGACCCCTTGCAGATAATGATCTACTATACTTGAACTGTTCAAATTGTTCAGAACAACTTGAAATTTCCTTCCTCTGAGAATTATTCCTACCTAGTTTGGTTACAATCTACATGTTGCAATAGGTTTTACAGAAGAATGAAAATGTCAATTTGGTGTCACAGGCACAGAAGGGGGGGGGGGTTGCCACCCCCCCCCCCCTGCTCCACACCATCTTTAAGGGATAGGTACCCTATTTGCATTAATTTATATCCTCTTTTCTAGATCCTAAGGATGATTCTTACCTAGTTTGGTTAGAACACAGCCATGCATTTAAAATATCCCATTTTTCGCAATAGAGGCACTTTAGAGCCCCTGTGGGGGCAAGGTGCCCTGTTTCAGAAATTGAGGCCTCCTTCCTCTAAGGATGATACCTACCAACTTTGCTTACAATCTTGCAATAATGCTTAACGAAAAAGAAGCAGAAATGAATCTAATTACTGATATTATTGGTATTCTTGGGGGTGAAGTGCCCCCAAGACTTTACCCCCCCCCCACCTCCCCCATATTGGTAGGTATTTACCCCCCCCCCCACCTCCCCCATATTGGTAGGTATCAATTTGGATCCTCCTTGCCTAAGGACGATCCCTGCCAATTTTGGTTGAAATCCACCACCAATAGAAGTTTTGAAAAGTCAAATGCAGGTGTATAATACACGTACATACATGTATGTAGAGACAAAACTACATTTTACAAAACACTTAACCGAATTAAACTGTCAAGTAGGTGATGAAAATGTCAGATTTGGGTATTCATTTGAAAGAGAGTGACATAAAGACAATCCTTACCAAGAATGATGCCAAATTTCAAAGAATTTGAACTAATACTATTGCAATAAACCTCAGGTTAAGTTTTTTAAAAGCAATTGAACTCAATTGACCTTTGACGTGGACTTTTGACCCGAAATATGTTCCACGCTATTTATGATACTCTACAACCCTTGTGTGCAAGTTTCATGGAAATTGAACATATACTTTTGAAATGAGAGCATTTCCGAAATTGTTGACGCCGCCGCCTGCCTAAAAGCGAGACATAGGTGCCGTTTTTCCGATGGCGCCTATGTCTCGCTTTTAGGCAGGCGAGACAAAAATGCAAGAATTCCAGAACAATTTGTTTAGGGGTTTGTTCTATTCTTGTATGTTTACTGGGAAATGCGAAAAATATGGAAGTCTATATTTTATCCCTTTTAAATTTTACCACTATCATGCATTACCTCCAAATAACATACAGTGAATTGCAAACTGTAGAGTGCATGAATTTAAAAGAATTCGGTACATTAATTAAACGCAAGATAAATATTTCATTACTCAAAAACTTTATTTTTTATTCCTCAATTTCTAACAATTCAAAATAAACAGGAATGTGACTGAAAAGTTCATGTACTCCTGTTAAATCCAAGATGGATCCAGTATCAAAAACAATAAAATTATACCATGTGGTCAGATAAGCTTTAAAAGTTATGTCAAAAGTAGGCAAAGTTCATGTTAACTTCCATGCAGAATCACAAAGAAATTAAAGTTTTGGCAGTCTTCGAGTTCTGTTTGTATACATGTATAGATTAATTAGATGTGATAGTTCACTTCTCCTGTTTAAGTCAAAATTCCCCTTTTTAAAGACAGGGTGCAGATTTGAACATGGATCAGTTTATAGGAAGACCCGAGGCCCATCCATGACTTACACTTACATCTTCATACTTGAATGTTCCATTTCTGATATTCAGATCACTTAAAATCAAAGAACATCTACATGATTGTATCACATCATCAAATCTTCAATACATACAGTACATTTATTGCAAAATGCACCAAGTAGAGCTGCACAGCTCTATAGCGAAAAATGCACTCTGTGACATACAACTTACTATAATACCCATCCTAAAGGAGAGTTAACATGATCATGCACTATGAATAATTAATCATCAGGAAACAAACACATGAAAATTAACAGGTTGCTATACCATAGAAGTAAATTTCAAATTCAACTTATTACCAACTGGTCAACAAAGGCCTTTGTGAAATTGAAAATTCAGTTGAATACAAAGTAAATATAATATGACACAGCTCGTATTTTTGTTGTGTAACATCTACATGTATTCATTATTTTCTGCATGCTTTAATAGTACAGTTTCAGAGTTTATGCATACATGTTCTGTCCTTGTAAAGGCATTAAAGGGTACCAACCACCAAAAATTATTTTGCTCTGTATGTTACGGGATCCATGTCATTGTACTATATTCAAAATATGTGCTTCAAATATTACTTCTATAAAGAGATATTGCAATTTCAATTACACTCTCTATAAGCGTAAAACCGACTCGTGAGTAAACTACTCGACGCACCCCTACGCGCTCGCCAAGAAAAGGCCTTGCGTGGAACCAAACTCGGAGTTCGGTTCTGCGCGAGCATTTTCATGTTATCTTTTAATTCCTTCATACTTCTTAACTGTTGACCGATAAAATGCCAGATAAAGTTCTTCGAGATTGATTTCATACTTTCTAGCTGTACACAAATTATTTTTTCAGGTGACTGGTACACTTTAAGACTTTCTTAAACATCAGTTCAATGTTCAAACAGAAATACATTTACATGCATAAATGATTTCCATTTTCCAACAACATGATCTATTTTACAATGAGCTGCTTCTCTTGCTAGGCCTGTATAATACATAACAAAGAAAGTCCCATGCACCCCACTTGTATAGTTTGCAAGGCCTATGAATTTTAAGCAGAACAGGAAACTAGTGATTGGCAAAGCACAGTGACACTGCATCTGGAATGTTGCCACACACTGAAGGGTATGAATTCAAACATTGTTGAAACCAGTTTTTGTGTACCACTAATGTAAACTATTCTTGTTTCATTTCAAAATAAGCACGATTTAATATTCAACCACTTGCAATCATTTTTCCATACTTAGAATGCCAGACCTAGCATAGAATATTGAAAAAATAAAAAATATTTCGCAAGTAGAATAATGAATGACTACACATATTTTTTTTTTCTTTTTACAAAGCACTGCGCTATGTTACAACTTTCATCAGAATACATGTTTAAAATGTATTAGACAACTAATGTACTCCATGACTGAAATACATGCTGAATAAATACATGGGTCAGTTTTTAAAAAATCAGCAAACATACAGATTATTGGACTCGACAATTTTATCAGTCAGTACTTGGATACTTTCTTTTCTTAGATCACAAAATCTTGCTGATGGTTATACATTTTCATCACATTCCAAAAGATTTCTTGGGATTCTCCTTCTGTACATATGACAAACAACATTTAAATACAAAACATACACAATACAAATCAAAAAGGGAAGAAATATTACACAACACTGGAACAAAACTAGCATTATCCAGGAAACACAGCATATACATGTATGCCATGCTTTTTAACTTTTGAAATGGTGGTAGCCAATTTCACCACAGATATGTTCTTCTTCCAAATGCAAACAACTGCTTTATCAATAAAACTCATCAAATGTGGGGAAAAATTGATAAGTGAAAAAAACATACTTCTTAAATTGGACAAGAACTTTAAAAAGGTAATATACAAAATCCATCGCAGATTATCCTCACATATTCTTTGGAACAAGAACTTGTGCTAGTGCCACACATAATTAACGCATTAAATCATACAATTACATATGATCACCTACCAACAGTCCCCCAACCCCCACCCCCGTAGCAGTCTGACATTAAAATCAATAATCCTCCCATTTCCTCTGTTGGCCACCTCCTCTTTGGAACCTGCTCCCTCGGTTACCACCCCACCTGTCCTGCTGCTGATACCCTCCTTGCCCTTGGTACCCTCCCCTACCACCACCATAGCCCCCACCATATCCTCCCCTGCCCCCATATCCACCACCACCACCTCCGCCACCGTAACCTCCCCTACCAAACCTCTGGTTTCCATACCCCTGGTTGTACCCATATCCTCCCTGGTTGCCATATCCTCCTCCGTAGCCTCCTCTGTTGTAGGCACCACCCCATCCACCCTGTCTGTTGTAGTTTTCTTGGTGCCACCTCTGTCTGCCGTCATTCCCGTACCACTCATCACGACCTTCGAAGGGGCGTTTGACTCCTCGTCTGTTGTTATACCCACCACGACCAAACCCTCTGTAAACAAATACATGCAAAGATATTTAGGATGTTAACTGGTGAAAATTACTTCTTTCTACAGAAATCACATGTACATGATGAAAATGTAATTTGATAATCTTAATAATCACCTATACTAAGACATACATGTACTTTACCTAATAAGCAAAGATGAAACATGAATTAACTGAGAAGTGGTTTTGTTTTGTCCTATGATGGAATGCAAATTGTATAGTAAATACTTTCATTCCCATAATACAAGGTTCTCTGGTTAACTTCATATGTACTCACTACTCAAATACTTTACACCACTTAAACTTCAGATCACAAGACCAAGTTGCCCAAGTACTAAAAAATTTTACATCATGAAATAAAGGAGCTGCCATCACTAAAATAATTTTATAATAAGCTGGAAAAAATTCATTGTACATGCTCTCTTATAGGTAGTACCGTAACGTCACCAGTCCTGGTGCACCATTGTAATACAGCTTCATTGCTGCAACGCCGTGTCAACTGCCCTAGTATCTCCAGAGCAAAATGAACAGATGCAATTAGCTCGCAGATACTGTACAAAAATAAATAAGGAACAACTATGCGGCATTTCGCTTGCTGCCGATTGCGCAAAGAATGACGGCCAGCAAAGTTCGTTTCCAAAGAGAATAATCCACGGGGTGCTTTTTTATGTTCTGCTAATTTTTTTGTAAAACAAGAACTTCCGCTTTAGAAGACTAAAACAAAATAAATAATATGTACCATATTTTCTGTTTTCGATGTAACAGAGTTTAAAGGCATTGATTAACTTTGCCCAGGATTGAAAAAAATAATCACTGTTCCAGCTAATGCTGTAATCATAATTGCAAACCTTTAGCTCAGACAGGAATCGCCTGAGTTTTATAAGCTGATCGGTCGTTTATATATCAAGATATTTACGATTGAACATTGATGTCGGGATAGAGTACCACCGAACCCTAAAGAACTCTTACGGTTGGCATACCTCGCTCTATCACAGGATACTGCACGGGCTGGAAACCTGCTCTGAAATCGCCAAGCGCTGGTGCTTGGTTTTTGTGACTGCAGCGCAGTGAAGAAGCCGAGCGACTTGCGCTAGCGATTGATCGCAATTTTCTCTTTTTTAGGATAGTAAACGGGTTCCATTTTCTCTCATACTTTCACATATCCTTAATTATATATGTAGTTAGAGGACTGCACACAATTCACTGGCATTTGAGCTGATTTTACAATTTTCACAAAGTTAATCAATCACTTTAAGTTCCATAGATGTTGGCTAGACAAATTTTTTGCATGAAAAAATACTTTGGAAATAAAATATCTTTGTTCAAAGTTAGCTGTCTTGCTGAGAACGCTATGCTCCAGTCGTGACGTGCCATTCCTACAACACACAAATCATGACATACATGTAGGCAACCCAATAAGCGCATTACACAGTGCACATGCACAATCCCGCAAAGACAATGCGATAGCTAGATAGCTTCCTGCGTATGGTTTTGTAGCTTGTCGTGTACTAAGTGAATATTTTATACAACAGAGTGATTTATCTTAGATTAATCCTTCCTTCGCAATATTATTTGTGAAGGGTGCAGCACCACCAGTGCAATGTGCAGCGACACTAGAGCAGCAGAAACCCTGCAGAAGCGCCGCAGTAGCGTTCACTCCGTAGAAGCAAGATGCAATATTTTAGGTGGATTTTATTCACAAACATTTTCGCCATTGAATAATGAGTGATTCAACAAACATGGTAGTTTCTGAAAATTATTAGTTTCTGAAAATTATTAATCTATAACTGTCAAACCCCTCCACCACTGGTGACATTACGGTATCTGCAACTAAAATTGCTATATTTCATGTATTTTTGCACAGATCAACCAAAGTACATGTATTTTCTATCATAATACAAAATCCCTGCTGTAAAATCATAAATTTGCCATCAGAATATAGTATTCTTAGGGTTGACTCCATGAGCTAGTCTACCTTCAAGTGATGTCGATTCTTATAATCAGTGTTGTAGCTAGAGCATTTTGAGTGGTGGTTGCAACTTCACGGACTTTGACCTGCGTGTGGAGTGAGCGCAGCGAACAGAGCTTCACGACTATCGACCAGGGGTCCAGGGGCAATACCGCAGCGGGGGTTCAGGGGGCAGCGCCCCCTAAGCTTTTGCCTTATACAACATTTGAGGCCCAAAATCCCAATTTCTAGATACCCAAATGACTGAAATGAGTCACACATAAATGGCTGTAACTGAAACAAATTCATACTGCATTAGTAAGTAGAAATAATTTATAACAGTATGAAATAGATAATGAATTAAATGCAATAAAAAAAGCACAAAAAACAAAGAGCTGTGTCGTTTCATTCATTCAGCTGTACTACTTAGTACTTACTTACCTAAGTCAGCTTTACTTTCACTTTGTAACGCTTTTCCTTTGGACTAGACCACACCAAGTAATATTAATAGTGGTCATATTGACCACTACGCAGGACGGATGCAAAAATACTGCTCATTTTCTATCGCATGTACTAAAGGTATGGGGGGATAAGATATTTAAAATATTTCCTTTCAAATTCAGCTCTTAAATCATCTCACTCCTACCTTAAATGACCGTTAGGAAGAACTTCTGACATTTCCCGTAAAATCCAAAGTCAAAATCATGTCCAAAACCGAAGAAATCCCCCCCCCCCCCCCGAATTTTTTCACGATCGCATGTTGTTTTCATTCCGCCGATGTTTTAGACTAAAATCGGCCAATAAAATTTTGTCCAAAAAGAAACTCGGTATCGCGTGCGCACATCGATCTCTACGATCGCGCAGGCAGAAAATCGGGACTTTTACGTGTGCCCGATAGGGGCCGAATTTTTTACGACCGATCTTTTGGGGGGAGATATCTAGTCTGCGCTCGCGGCGATCAGGAAATGTACACAATGACCTCCGATACCCCGTTTCGCTTGTATTGACAATAAATTACGGATTTCATTTTTGAAATGATCTTTTCCAACATCGATAAGTTGAATTTATTGTATTTCATGGATATGTTGGTGTCGGTTCTTGTAAATTAAATGCCGATTTTGAGTGAATGTTAGTGACTTTTGTGCAGTGGTGTTTGAAAGTGCTGAGGTATATGACTGCCGAGATACACACGAAGTATGGTAAGGACGCTATGAGTGAACGAACTTGACTACCTTTGCAAATGGGAAATCATCGATCGCGAATCAGCAATTGCCCTGCGAGATATGTCCGCGGGCCTTGGTAGCGGACCCCGTCAGAGATGCGACCGGAGGCGTATATATACGTAGCTAGCTAGCTATATGCGCTATCGTACGTTCGGATTACAATCAATTTATTTTATCTTGATTTAAGTTTCAGATTAAACGAGTGTACTATACTTACAAGTCAAGTCATGAAATTATATTCATGGATTGGTCAATATCTAAGCACAACAAGGTAATTTCTGCGCATTATATGTGTGTTTTGGGGCAATTAATACACATCAAGTTTGGGAAAATAGTTGTGGGCGGGAGACTGATTTTCAGCCAGAGTGCCGGGCGGAAAATGTGAGTGGTGGGCGAGGCCGCCCACCGCCGCCCACCGTAGCTACATCCCTGCTTATAATAATCTCCTAGCTTTAACCCTACAATAAAACACACTTAACATACCTTTGATTCCTTGGCCTCATGACCTGGTAGTGGTTTAAGATAGGTGGAACTCTGCCTCCTTTGTTAGCTACATATTCCTGGAACATTTCATCAGCATCAGTGAACCTAGTAGCAAACAACTCCTCATATCGGGCCAGAACCTCCTCTTCGACTGGCTCAGCTCCAGAGGTTGGGGTCTCTGTCATTTCTCCTTCCGTCATTTTGAAGTTATCTGCAAAAGGAGTGGAAGGAAAAGTGGACTTGACTACTAGTAAACTAGGGAAGCTATTCTATGGGCTACTGAGCATATATTACATAGAAATAATTATGATCACGATGGAAGTAAAAATGCTGCTTATCTCAAGCTGAGAGAGCACAGGTCTACTGCACAGGAAATTAGGCATTGTTGTTTGCTTGTTGTTATGAGGTAGCAGAGTGCAGAAATGATATGGTTGGAGACATCAAGACCATAATAATAGTTGAAGAAAACAACGTTATTACCTTGTCATTTGGATCAACAGGTGAATTTCAACATGGTAACCTCATAACTAAATAATAGTCAGTGTCTATTGCCACACACATGCACTCATAGTTTTGTGCAAGGTTACAGGATAACCTCACACAATATGTCCACACTCCAGGGACTGCCTACCAGAGGTGAGCTCACATTCTCAAACTACTGTAGAGTTGTGTGAGAGTTTCAAAAGAGCAACCACGTGAATTGATCAAGGTGACTGAGATTTATTCAACAGAATTGTATGTGATTGAGATATTTTATCATCCTACAATGTAAAAGGCAAGTATGTGTATTTTCCCCAACTTTGCTGATAATTTCTGGCGAGTTACGTCTTCAATTTAGACAGAGGTCGACCAGGGTCAAAAGTGACACAGCCTCACATCGGGATGGTTCTGTGACATGAGTGCATAATTCAGCACAACTGTTCAGTCTCATTTTTTCTTTAAAGGGAATTGTTTTTTGTCTGGATCCCAGTAATCTAAAGGTGTACATACACTTTGTCTATAACGGGGCACATGCTACAAGAGCCATGTCAATTTGGGGGCAACTTGAGAAAGACAAAAATCTAACAAAAGTTAGATCTGCAGCTCTATTATGATAGCGATAGCTACATGTAGGCCAATATAACACATGAGGGCACTCTTTGTATGGGCATACACATTGCACACTCAGGCATTTTTTACACAAGGCCTACCCGAGGGTCCTGAGCTGATCTCATTTCTCACTGTGTGCAAAGAGCAAGGACCGCAGTGTAATGAAAATCTTCTATTTTTACTTGACATGGCCTTACCCCACCCCCCCCCCCCAAAAAAAAACTTTTTGCTTTCAATATTTTTGATATATATATATATATATATATATATATATATATATTGCTACCATACTTTGCCCAAATTTGTAAGAGGCCACTTGAACCCTATATCTGTCACGGGCCGACCACATCGCCCATTCATACACTGCCAATTCGCTCTAGCCAGTGTAAACGGCCCCATGTTTGATTGACATGTCTTGCCCGTTCATGCTACTGTACTGAGTTGGAAAACAAATCATGATTGGCTGATATATTTAAGTATAACTCTCAGACAATTTGACCCATGAAGAAAAAGGTTTTGTATGTCATGTTCTAGTGTTTTGTTTATGTTCGACCGAGCGTTAAGCTGCATGGGACAGGAAATGTGTGATTACCATTACTCGTGCTAATATCTCCAACGCATAGACAGCAGTATACGAGTGTGAGATATTAGCACAATTAAATTTAGCATGCTACATCGGAACAGCTCAGCATTGCACTGCCTTCCACTCTGTTCATCTACAGTACATTCTGTGCCGATCTCGCTGTCTTTGTAATGATAATTGCATAGCAAAAGCTGCATGTACGTGTAAGTGAAGAATAAGTAAATCCACATCATTGCTGCCATAAATTATTTTTTTTTCATATTTCTCATGATCCGATTGTTGGAAAGGTCAGATGGACTGGAGTGGAAGAGGAACATTTTACTAGCAAAATCCAAAGATGGTTTGCAAGGTTCGCAATGTTCACCGTAAGTGGAAATGGACGAATCTTGCCCACTGAATTTTTTGCTTACATATCTCTCCGTTGGGGAGATTGCTTCTCATACTAGGCTTGATGTTCAATGTTATTTTATAATACATCAAGCATCAAGTATGGCCTTCATTGTGAGACCAAAGTCTGCCCTAAGCAATCCCATTGGGGTCTTGCATTATGTGCTTACCTATGGCTGGGACCTGCGTACACGCGCATTAACTGGTACATATTCCATTCGCTCGACAGGTTCACTTGCAATAACCCTGTTGACAACATGGAAAAACTGTAAAATTTCTGTAAATCTGGGATTACTTCAAAAATCAGGTGAGTCCACTATTGTGATATTTTGTTTCAGTGTTGTAGCTAGAGCATTTTGAGTGGTGGTTGCAACTTCACGGACTTTGACCTGCGTGTGGAGTGAGCGCAGCGAACAGAGCTTCACGACTATCGACCAGGGGTCCAGGGGCAATACCGCAGCGGGGGTTCAGGGGGCAGCGCCCCCTAAGCTTTTGCCTTATACAACATTTGAGGCCCAAAATCCCAATTTCTAGATACCCAAATGACTGAAATGAGTCACACATAAATGGCTGTAACTGAAACAAATTCATACTGCATTAGTAAGTAGAAATAATTTATAACAGTATGAAATAGATAATGAATTAAATGCAATAAAAAAAGCACAAAAAACAAAGAGCTGTGTCGTTTCATTCATTCAGCTGTACTACTTAGTACTTACTTACCTAAGTCAGCTTCACTTTCACTTTGTAACGCTTTTCCTTTGGACTAGACCACACCAAGTAATATTAATAGTGGTCATATTGACCACTACGCAGGACGGATGCAAAAATACTACTCATTTTCTATCGCATGTACTAAAGGTATGGGGGGATAAGACATTTAAAATATTTCCTTTCAAATTCAGCTCTTAAATCATCTCACTCCTACCTTAAATGACCGTTAGGAAGAACTTCTGACATTTCCCGTAAAATCCAAAGTCAAAATCATGTCCAAAACCGAAGAAATCCCCCCCCCCCCCGAATTTTTTCACGATCGCATGTTGTTTTCATTCCGCCGATGTTTTAGACTAAAATCGGCCAATAAAATTTTGTCCAAAAAGAAACTCGGTATCGCGTGCGCACATCGATCTCTACGATCGCGCAGGCAGAAAATCGGGACTTTTACGTGTGCCCGATAGGGGCCGAATTTTTTACGACCGATCTTTTGGGGGGAGATATCTAGTCTGCGCTCGCGGCGATCAGGAAATGTACACAATGACCTCCGATACCCCGTTTCGCTTGTATTGACAATAAATTACGGATTTCATTTTTGAAATGATCTTTTCCAACATCGATAAGTTGAATTTATTGTATTTCATGGATATGTTGGTGTCGGTTCTTGTAAATTAAATGCCGATTTTGAGTGAATGTTAGTGACTTTTGTGTAGTGGTGTTTGAAAGTGCTGAGGTATATGACTGCCGAGATACACACGAAGTATGGTAAGGACGCTATGAGTGAACGAACTTGACTACCTTTGCAAATGGGAAATCATCGATCGCGAATCAGCAATTGCCCTGCGAGATATGTCCGCGGGCCTTGGTAGCGGACCCCGTCAGAGATGCGACCGGAGGCGTATATATACGTAGCTAGCTAGCTATATGCGCTATCGTACGTTCGGATTACAATCAATTTATTTTATCTTGATTTAAGTTTCAGATTAAACGAGTGTACTATACTTACAAGTCAAGTCATGAAATTATATTCATGGATTGGTCAATATCTAAGCACAACAAGGTAATTTCTGCGCATTATATGTGTGTTTTGGGGCAATTAATACACATCAAGTTTGGGAAAATAGTGGTGGGCGGGAGACTGATTTTCAGCCAGAGTGCCGGGCGGAAAATGTGAGTGGTGGGCGGGGCCGCCCACCGCCGCCCACCGTAGCTACATCCCTGTTTTGTTTATTAGGTGGTCTGTCGTAATCGACATATCACCTTTTATATTCGTCCGAATTTTCTTTCTATATTTATTTATTTATTTATTTATTTATTTATTTTTATTTCCCCCATTCCTTGTCCATTCGAAATCTTCAATAGTACTTTATCAATTTTCGTCAAATTTTCGTCAGTGATGTCATCCCATGAGGACATGTTCCCGTTTACATATCAAGGTCAACAGGTCATCGTGACGTCATCCAGGCGCCATTTTGTCAAATCACATTATCAATCATATCTTCATAACCAATTATCAAAAATCGTCCATATTTACATGACATTAACTTCAGGTCATGAATCATTAGGTCATCTCGTCAAAAGTCATCCAGAGGTCATGACGCGCGCGTACGCGTGCGTCAAAATTTAGAACTGCTCAAAATCATCCAAGGATCAAACGAGAGTACGTTTCAGGTCATTTCAAGCATTTCAAAAATTTCCGTCCGTGCGCGTCCGTGCGCGCGTTATGCGCGTGCGCAGCGCGTACAGAGTGTAAAAACGCCGTTTTTTCGCATGGTTTGTGTTCCTGACACTATTCTTGACAATTTCCAACCATTTACAGGCATTCTCGACATTCCATAAGGCCACACGCGCGCGTCAAACTTTAAAATCCGCGCGCGCGTCAATGGGCAAAATAGTGTAAAAAGTCGTAAAAACATGCCTCTACAAAAATAACTCTAGCTCTTTAAATAGTCCGTTGACCCCCTAATTTTTTTTCATATTTGGGTAGAGGAGGAATCATAGATATAATTTCATTGGTAATTTGAGCCTCAATTATATTGCAAAGTTATCAAAATGGCGTCTAAACTCAAAATTTCATTTTTTCAAAAATGACGTCATCAAATTTATGCAAATTTGACTATAACTCCTTTAATATTGGTCATTTTTCGCCCAAATTTGGATATGATGTAGCTGAGACAATTCTCTACAAGATCAGTCACCACCATTTTTCATTTTGACAAAGGCATCATGGCGTATTTTTGCGATTAAAGGAGGTATGTCAATTTTTCTCATTTTGCGTGTATTCTCTATGGGACATGACTTTTTCTCAAATCTTGATTCTACATTCCCGTCTTCTTTGAGCAGTATCTTTGTTATTTCTGCTCGATTTTCTCCCAAATTTGAGTATGTTATAGCTGAGACTATAAGCTTTTACAAATGTGCCCTCCAATTTTTGATCAAATGTCGGGATCATGCCTTTTTTTTAACTACAAAATATGATTTCAGAAACCCGTTTTACGTCTACGTGTTATGTCTATTGCAAAACTTTTGGTCTATTGGTAAAGTACTTGCCTCCCATGCCGCCGACCCAGGTTCGAATCCCGGTGGGTCCATTTTTTTTTTTTTTTTTTTTGCCTTTCATTTTACTATCTTTTTCGACTATTATAACATATACCATCACAGACAATGTCATAAACTGCCTAATTTTGCGTGTTATGTCTATTGGAAAGTAGTGTGCAGTAGTTTGTGTACAATCTGATTCCCAATCGTGTATTAAAGCTAAGGGGATAATCTCCCACATGTCCTGCAATATCAAATCGTCCAGATCGTTATCACGATTTCTCAAAATCGGCTCAGTCAATTTTCTTCATATTTTCGTCAGTCATCAGTACTAATAAGGTCAAGTTCCCACATCTTTTTCAGGGTCATCAGGTTATTGTGACGTCATCCAGGCGCCATTTTGTCAAATCACATTATCAATCATATCTTCATAACCAATCATCAAAAATCGTCCATATTTACATGACATTAACTTCAGGTCATGGGTCATCAGGTCATGTCGTCAAAAGTCATCCAGAGGTCATGACGCGCGCGTACGCGTGCGTCAAAATTTAAAACCGTTCAAAATCATCCAAGGATCAAACAAGAGTACGTTTCAGGTCATTTCAAGCATTTCAAAAATTTCCGTCCGTGCGCGTCCGTGCGCGCGTTATGCGAGTGCGCAGCGCGTACAGAGTGTAAAAACGCCGTTTTTTCGCATGGTTTGTGTTCCTGACACTATTCTTGACAATTTCCAACCATTCACAGGCATTCTCGACATTCCATAAGGCCACACGCGCGCGTCAAACTTTAAAATCCGCGCGCGCGTCAATGGGCAAAATAGTGTAAAAAGTCGTAAAAACATGCCTCTACAAAAATAACTCTAGCTCTTTAAATAGTCCGTTGACCCCCTAATTTTTTTTCATATTTGGGTAGAGGAGGAATCATAGATATAATTTCATTGGTAATTTGAGCCCCAATTATATTGCAAAGTCATCAAAATGGCGTCTAAACTCAAAATTTCATTTTTTCAAAAGTGACGTCATCAAATTTATGCAAATTTGACTATAACTCCTTTAATATTGGTCATTTTTCGCCCAAATTTGGATATGATGTAGCTGAGACAATTCTCTACAAGATCAGTCACCACCATTTTTCATTTTGACAAAGGCATCATGGCGTATTTTTGCGATTAAAGGAGGTATGTCAATTTTTCTCATTTTGCGTGTATTCTCTATGGGACATGACTTTTTCTCAAATCTTGATTCTACATTCCCGTCTTCTTTGAGCAGTATCTCTGTTATTTCTGCTCGATTTTCTCCCAAATTTGAGTATGTTATAGCTGAGACTATAAGCTTTTACAAGTGTGCCCTCCAATTTTTGATCAGATGTCGGGATCATGCCCTTTTTTTTAACTACAAAATGTCATTTGAGAATCCCGTTTTTCGTCTACGTGTTATGTCTATTGGAAATATTTTGGTCCATTGGTAAAGCACTTGCCTCCCATTCCGGCGACCCAGGTTCGACTCCCGGTGGGTCCATTTTTTTTTTTTTTTTTGCCTTTCATTCTACCATCTTCTTCGACTATTATAACATATACCATCACAAACAATGTAAAAAACTGCCTAATTTTGCGTGTTATGTCTATTGGAAGTAGTGTGCAGTAGTTTGTGTAGAATCTCATTCCCTGTCGTGTATTAAAGCTAAGGGGATAATCTTCCACATGTCCTGCAATATCAAATCGTCCAGTTCGTTATCCCGATTTCTCCAAATCGGCTCAGTCAATTTTCTTCATATTTTCGTCAGTCATCAGTCCTAATAAGGTCAAGTTCCCACATCTTTTTCAAGGTCATCAGGTTATTGTGACGTCATCCAGGCGCCATTTTGTGAAAATCAACTTATGGTCATATGTTCATAACGAAATTTCTCTTTCATATTTGGCATGGTTAAGGTCACTGTCATTCCAGTCAAGGTCATTTCGTTAAACGCGCGCGTACGCGTACGTCCGCGCGTCCGTGCGCGCGCAAAATTTAGAAATGATCCAAATCGTCCCAAATTCATTTTGCAAACGTTTCATGCCATTTCAAGCACTTTTCGAAAAATCGCCCATAAAACTGAACCTGTAGGGGCGCTATGCCACTTAGGTTATCGTGGTTATTGTCATCATTATTGTCATTATGATCATCATTATCAATATATCATTATCGTCATTGTCATCACTTATATGACCATATCTTATGATCATTGTCGTCAACATTATGATTATAATCTTGCAGAAATATTATCACACCTGACAAAGCACTTTGCCACAGTGAAAGACAGACCACCTAATTCGTCTTCAGTGACGAATTAAATTTCTAGTTTGTTTTCATTTCCTTCATCATAGCATCTCCTCCTAGGGAAACTTTTGGAATGTGACTGTTATGTTTATTTTAAGAATTAACAGAAAAAAGGCAAATTATTGAATATGAAATTTTCGAGAACTTACCAGTGTTTTGTATCCATGGCTCCTCTTGTAATGCAGATTCAAAATGGCAGTTGTGTGCGATGGCGCGAGCACTGTCGGTGATACAACATAATCGAAACTACACAATGCAGTGCAGTGGTGGAGATGTCTGACGAAATTTCCATTAAAAAAAGTCAACGTAGATGGCACTAAGCCAGTTGAGACCTCAACATAATCGAAACTATACGATGCAGTGCAGTGGTGAAGATGTCTGATGAAATTCAACAAAAAAAAAAGTCAACATAGATGGCAATAAGCCAGTTGAGACCTCAACCTTAATACAATTGATAGAAATTTCGTCAGACATCTCCACCACTGCACTGCATCGTATAGTTTCAATTATGTTGTATCGCCGACAGCCGACACGCAGCCGCCATTTTGAATCTGCATTACAAGAGGAGCCATGGATACATAATCACTGGTGAGTTCTCGAAAATTTTATATCCAATAATTTGCCTTTTTTTTCTGTTAATTCTTAAAATAAACATAACAGTAACATTCCAAAAGTTTCCCTAGGAGGAGATGCTATGTTGAAGAACCTTTCAATCACAGGGGTCAACGGCAAAGGGTTTTTCCAGGGCATTTTTCATAACCTGCCAAACTGGCTAGATTAGAATGGCAGATAAAATATCCTGGCTTCCCCGGGAGTGTATAGGGCATATAGCCCTTTTTTTTTTACATTCCAGGAAGCGATGCTGGCTACTCGCGGCGACCTAGAAATGTACACAATGACTACGATACCCCGTTTCGCAGGAACTGACAGCAGATATAAATTATGGATTTTATTTTTGGAATTATCTTTTTCAACATCACGTCACGTCAGTGGGTTGAATTTATTCAATTATTGTAAGTCAGACCTCTATTTCATGGTCATGGATATATGTTGGCATGGTTGGTGTCAGCACCGGTACTTGTATTTTTAAAAAATAAATGCCGATTTTGAGTGAATGTTGGTGACTTTTGTGCAGTGGTGTTTGAAGTGTTGAGGTGTATGACCTTCCAAGAGTATACACACAAAATTAGTAATGCCATTGTAGTATGGCTAGAGTGCCCTTGTCTGCGCACATGTGTAACCATGGTAACTGCATGATTCCGATAAATACAAAACATGCAACGAACACAAACTTTTCATCTTTATCATATCATAGCGATAGGTGTTCATGCAAAAAACGAGTCAAAATATTGAAAAATATTCTATTTCAGACATTTTATTTACAAGGCTCAAAATGTTGTCTTTCACGTCAAAACTCCTAAACTGCATGTAAAATGAATGAGTGCGCAGACATGGGCACCAATGTTTTTTCAATGTTGAAATGACACGGCCGCCATTTCTTAAGACAAATTACTGAAAATGGCATCGTTCTTTTTTGTTCTTGCTCTAATTTTGATGAGATTTTTTGCAAACTTACTCTTTAGAATATCAGGAATAATATAAAATTAAGCTTTATAGGAATATAAAAGAAATTCTTGTTCATTTCACTTTCAGGTCAAAATCTTAGGTGCGCAGACATAGCTGCATAGGCATGATAGGGCTCAATATCATACATAGATCTAAGTGGTCTTGAATTGACACGAGTTTCTTTTCTCGCCCCGCACACACAGCCGGCGGTGGCTCGGTAGCGTACATGCGTGCAACTCATACAGCACGCTGCAGCCAGCCGAACTTCCTCGAGCTCGCGGGACAATCACTCACTCACTTCTACAATTTTCAATGAGTTATTAAACGTTATATCTTCCCATGCACAAATATCAAAGATAACGAGTGTATGGAGAAATTAATGCTTGACAAGAATCAAAGGACAATTTTCCATTAAATTTTATTCAAAGGTAAAATTACTTACAAAATATGTATTTACCACAGCCTTGGTCTACTTTGACTTTGTCCAAAGGTTGCACGCTTTCGCACAAAGTACATGCATGTAACTGAATTGCCAATTTGATGAATCTGAGTAGCAAACATAAGGACTTCAAAAAAATCAGCAGTTACAAATAATACAATTAGTTGTTTTTTTCAATGTTTATCTTTTTTTTAAATTCACTTTTGATGTAAATTAGATGGTATTTTTATTTGTGACCGATATATTGAAAAGTCATGGTTCTGAAATGATCTAGGAGGCCCCCGCCCCCGGCCCATTTTCAGATTTTTTTTCCCAACCTGAAATAAGTTAAGCTATTAAGCTCTTCCCTGCATTAAACTATGGGTTGCGGTATTGGAGAGAATGGTCCCCACTCCTCCACCCAATCTTATTAGTCTGGGAGCCTGTCCCGAAATAGTCACCCCATTTTAACTATAAGATTTGACCCCGTAAGTTACTTAGACCATCTAAGTCATTGACAAAAAAATTGTCAGCCTGACCGTAGCTGCCGGGTTTAACCCCCAGAGCCCCAAAAGGGACCCCACACTCGGGTCGATTTCACCCCATCTCCCCCATGCACCAAACTTTGTCAGTAGGAAGTAGTATGACTGGACATTACAAAACCGATTTCAGACCTATTTCGCTTCTGCCAGTGGTCTCAAAAATATTAGAAAAGGCAGTACATCAACAGCTTTACGCTTATTTAAATAATAATGGTATTTTATATGATCGACAGTCTGGGTTCAGACCTCTCCACTCGACGTCAACCTGTTTGACAGAAATTGTTGATTTTATCTTTGATAATATGGACTCTGATCAAATCACTGGGGGTCTATTTTTAGACCTCCAAAGCATTTGACGTTATTCCTATTGATTTAATTTTTGAAAAAATGTATTATTATGGCATTAAAGATTCTGAGTTACAGTGGTTTAAAATGTATTTAACTGAAAGGCAACAGTGTGTTTCAATAGAAGGTACAACAAGTTCATTTTTAAATGTTAAGACTGGTGTCCCTCAGGGGTTCATACTTGGGCCCCTGATTCTGTTTATACGTTAATGATATAGGTAATTTACGTTTCCATAGTAAAACAAAGGTATGTTTATATGCAGATGACACTGCACTTTTTAACTCCGATAACCATATAACGAAAATTCAAGAAAATTTGCAATTTGATTTGGATCTAATTAACAAATGGCTTAGACTTAATCGCATGTACTTATACATCCTCAAAAAACTAAGGTTATGGCTTTTGGTAATAAACGTAAATTAAAAAATAGGAAAGTAACCATTAAATTTCAGAATACTGTACTAGAGCATGTTGATAATATCTTGGGGTGATTTTTTATTCTCAGTTAAATTGGACAAAGCATATTCAGTATATTTCAAGTAAAATATCACGGTCTATTGCTTGTATTAGGAGAATCGAACATTTTACCAACACGAAACAGTTGAAACATTTATATTTTGCATTGATATTGTCATATATTGATTACTGTTGTACGGTTTGGGGTAATTGTTCCAAAACTAACTTAACTCGGTTACAGAAACTACAGTAGATATGCCCGTCTAGTTTTGAATACAGACTATTCAACTTCACAATGTTCTTTATTAACTAACCTGAACTGGCAATCTGTCGATCAAAGAATTAAATATCAAAAATGTCTTTTAGTGTATAAGATTTGGAATGATTCTGTACCAAATTATTTGAAACCATTGTCTGTTATGCGACCTATTAATTAAAATACGTGTCATGCCACAAGCAGTCGTCTGCAAATACCCTACCCTAAAACAGAATATAAAAAACGATCTTTTTCATTCTCTGGAAATTCTTTATTTAATAAATTACCACTATTTGTTCAAAACTGTAAGACAATAAGTAATTTCAAAAAACAATGTAAATATTTTTGTAACATGCTTTGAAGAACTATCTGGCTTTTAAAGATTTTTAATATATTTACTTGTTTGTGTATGTCTACCGTCGAGCGCCGACTAATTGGCAAACGAGGGCCTTGTGCTTTTTGGCATGTTTCTTGTGGGTTGCCGCCCGATTCCGCATGGACTGTTGTCGAAGGGATACTATTTGCTATAGTGTCTTTGAAATGCTGCACTGTGCTGTCTCCTTTTGCGGTTTCGGATAGGTGCTCTCTTTTTTTTTTTGGGGGGGGGGGGGTGGAGTGGCGGACTTTGCTGGGCACCGGGCCCGTGTGCTCTGTTGGTTGGCTCTCTATACGGTATATATCCTGTGAATTTAATGATTCCATGTTTGATATTTTGTTGATATTATATTTTTGTGGAGGGCTTGAAAGTGGGGGCTGATTTGATTTCACTCATTAATAACAATTTTCGAGCCTTTTTTCGGAGAATTTTTTTAACGTGTCTACTCCCCGGTTCCTCGGCCCACGCTACATGACTGAGGGGCGGCGGGAGAATTAGGTCCCACTGAGTGCCCGCAATGCTCAGGAAACAGAAGTTCATGATTTTCCCAAAGAACTTGAAGTGAAAAGAAGTAGAAAGTAATCTAAACCGATTATATCAATATATGCAAATCCACTTCATTGTAAAAACGCCCTTCCCTGATTAGTGAGATATATATATAAGGGAAAACTGCCCAAAGTGATTTTGACCCCGGCTCCGAGGGAGGACCCAGACTCGATCAAAGATCGGGGGGGGGGGGTACCAGGTCAGGGAAGAACAGCTATAGCTGGGGCCTATATTATCAAAGCAAAAACAATCATCATCCCAAGAAGCCGGGGGGGGGGGAGGGAAGTATACACTTTTATCAATTTCCGTAATGGGAGTTTTGTTAGCTTTCCATATACCTCGCTGATCGGAGAGCTGACCGATGCGATAAACAAAATCATATTCTCCCCCCCCCCAAAAAAAAAAAAGTCACCCCAGGGTTTTTTGTTGTGTGTGTGTGTGTGTGTGTGTGTGGGTGTGTGTGTGTGGCTTCCTCCACTCATCCCTTCACTCGGAGCGAGTCTGTCCCCGAGTCCCCCTTTATTATGATAATTTGTAGGAGCCTATATATATATAATTATACTGCTTTAAAAACAAAAACAAACAAAAAAAACAAAAAAAAACAACAAAAAAAAAATTATGCAATTTACATAGGCAGGGCACATTTTCGTCTTTTGCCTCAATATTAACTTTCCAGTTTCTAAATACATGTAGGTCTATTTAGAGCGAGCAAAAAATTTGAAACTTTTTATGTATTGAAAATGTACAGAAATTAAATTTTCGGGAACTTATATCACTTCCCAAATACTAATAATCGAATATGAGGTGGTGGTTGCCGGAATACTGGCACTTTAGAAATCCTCGGGGGGGGGGGGGGGGCTGCAGCCCCCAATTTCGTACGCCTATGGCAATTCATTAAATTCTACTAGTATTACCAAGGACATTTAATACATGATTCCAGTAGTTTCTAATTTATTCTGTTTGACAATTGGGACCCTTGTCATCCTTCTGACGGAAAGGAGAGATCACTGGCACTGTGCTACTGCTCTAGATCTGAGAAACTATCATCAAATTGGGCACATTTGATTGCGTGACACGAACGTACCGCGTATTGTAGTGCTAGTTTTATTTAATTCATCGCGAGCTATGCATGCATGGTATGCTGCGTGCTCCTGCTGCTAAAACCAACACACAGTAATAAGCTGAGACTGAGTTTTTAGGAAAGGCAACGGGAGGAACTCACAATCAACGGTACGCTGTCCAGGCTGTACGCCAGAGCTTTGGGGTAGATTCGACGTCAGCGTCTGATTCTATCCGCGCTTTCACTTTCAATTTTGGAGAGGTAAATGATATTAATTCACAACAGAATTGTCTCTTTTGTGCATTTAAACAACTTTATTAACATTTAAATTCAAACAAGACCCTCCTGACAATTGAGTTCTTCATCATGTTGCAAATGCAAGTGGAATTCCACAAGTAACTTAGCCCTGAGCACTCGCAATTATGCAGGGCTGTCAACCCTCCCGCATTTGGAGGGAGTCTCACGCCACGACGCTAATTCTGCCGCCGTCCTTCCAGCGTCAAAGCGGGAGACTCCCGCCACGACGCCCTTCCTCCCGCTCTCCCGCCAAGCATGTAAATCTCCCGCTTTAAGAAAAAAACCTCCCTCCAAACGTGTAAAATGATAGCTTGTCAGAGATTTTTGGACTTCAAAAGTGACCCCAAAATGATGAGGACCTTTTTTTTTTTTTTTTTTGCTTGTCAGAGATTTTTGGACTTCAAAAGAGACCCCAAAATGCTGAGGACCTTTTTTTTTTTTGCTTGTCAGAGATTTTTGGACTTCAAAAGAGACCTAAAAAATTGGAGGGCAGGCGAGAGAAAAAAAATCACAAATCTCCCTCCAAGCAGTTCCCCAAAGTTGACAGATAACCTCGCACCCTGTACCTTCAATTCATACCGTGAGCAATTGCCTCCCATAGCAAGTGTGTGATATCTTGCACATATGTGTGCGGCAGAGGAGCAAGATCACCAACCAAAAACAGCCTGAAAATTTCACTTGATCAAGATGATAAAGATCCTATCGAAGGATCTGGCATGAAATTAGATAGTCTATCATTCTAAAATGTAGAACTTAAGAAGTATTTTCTCAAAATTTTGCCGATTATATTGGTGTTTTTACCTCTTCAACTTAGAGGTCGTGACAGGCTGAAATTGACACAGCCCCATATAGTGATGGTCCCGTGAGTGAGCCCTGAGTTAACTTCCTGGTGGAGGTCTTCAGGGACATCATCTATCTACAACAGGTACAAGGTACAATGTCAGTTTTGATAAATGCCCCCATAACATTAACAGACGGTTATTTCTGTCTACTAAGATTCAACCATAAAAAATGTAGTGTTCTCTACATTGGTAACCCCCCACTCACACTTATGCGAGGTTATTGGAGATAACCCCCAGTCTGCTCTGACAAGACCATTTGTGTGTAGTATGACCTGTGATCCTGTTACTCCAGAGTCCAGGGAGCTCCAACGGCATTAGACTTGGAGCTCCTTGGACTGGAGTTAGTGATCATGGGCCTGTTTCTCGAACCGTCATTTGTCTAATTTCTTGACTAATTCAGCGCTAGTTCGCTAGTTGTCCGCTAAGTGGTCCAGCAGCGTGGAGCCATATTTGTGAAGGCTGACTACAACCAACAGAGCAGTGTCGCACAAATGCTGAAAGATCTACAGTGGCAGTCTCTCCATGAACGACGAGCTCACAGCAAGATTATCATGCTGTACAAAATCATCAATGGACTAATCGCCATTCCAGCTGCGCCGCCTTTCTTGTACCCTTCTTCTGACTCAACCAGGGGACATCAACTACAATTCAAACAACAACACTGCAGAATCCTTTCCTACCAAGTACCAGCACAGCTTCTTCCCCAGTGCTACAGATAGTACAGTATGTGCTTGTGGAATGTCCTGCCTGCAATAATCTCCAATAACCTCGCATAATTGAGAGTGGCCTGCAACAGTGGTTTCGGCTTTGTCTACTGAGTCTTTCTGAAGCCGCCTTGCACCACTCACCCTCCGTTAGCTCTCCAGTTGAGACGCATCTTTTTACTTGCACTGTAGCTTAGTTCTTTTTCACTGCACTCAATGTCATGTGTTCTTGTGATTGCGGCCTCAACATTCAAGTACGACTATACTCTGCAAAGAGGACTGTACTCAACGGAAGAAGAAGAAGAACCATCTTAGCTAACATCAACGACAACTAGCGAGACAAGAACTTATAACGCCTCGAACCATGTCATTTTTTTTTTTGTCGACGTGCAGTGACATCACATGTCATTTATCGGTAGATTATGGTTGGGAAAAAGGGATGCTACATACTATTACAACTCCTTCAAAATTATCTTTCTACACATTCCCTTAAACTGGAATTTTTCATGTTTAAATTATGAAAATTATATGAAAATCAGCAGTGTTTCTATTCAAGGCTCATCTCCACTGATCTAATTCTATACTTGATACTTGATGAAATAATCCCTCTTGCAGCTCCAAGAAGCTAAACTGGGATGAACTAAGCAATATGTCGTGAAGAGGTGTCATAGTGAAGATCTCTATTTTACAATAAAAAGAGAGTGCGCTGTGCAAGTAAAAATCTGGATACATCTTAGAGAACAAGAGATCCAGGTGGAGGCTGCAGATTTCTAATAATGGGAAGCACTCTTTCCATATTCTAATGGAAAAATACAAAACAGTTTGATTGAGGTTATTCAATATGAAATTTTTCAAATCATTAAAAAATATGAAAACCCAAATAAAAATGAAACGATAATAGATGATAAAGTGATAGGCCTATATCAAACTGTGATGGGATGAAAAAAAAAAGTTAAACCAAAACTTGTAAAATTAATTCCCTTATGGGAAACTGAAAAAAATATACTATTGAGAAGTGAACAATGGGCAAGAAAAAAATACAAGCCTACTGATGAGCAATGCGAAGTATTATAATCTAGGAAAAAAAAGATAAATTCATAACTATTGCTAGGTATGGTTTATATTAAAATGAATTATAATCTAGAAAAAAAAAAATTCATAACTATTGCTAGGTATGGTTTATATTAAAATGAATTTAGTTAGTCTCTTAACTTCTTATGGCAAAGCTATTTCACGATATCTGACCGATTAGCATGAAAAATGATGTGCTACCATAATGAACTTGAAAATCACATTTTATTTCTTATAATATAATAATGACGAGTGCTTTTTGTGTGAAAACAAATAATTAAACGATCATAGTAAATGGTTTCTATTAAGATTTCTTTGGTAAACTAAAATCTGACTAGGGAACCGTAATCTGATGCCGCAGGCCAGCCACAGTCAACGGCATATTCTGTGGTTTTCAGACCCATATCAGTGTAAACATAACTTGTATCAGCGATTTTTTTAATGAATACTTTGATATATATATACGTGTTTAAACTTCTAAGTTTATATGAATATTTTTAATACATAGTCAGTGTAAAACGTTCAAAGCATCTTATTATTACAATGAAAGTGTCATCTGAGAGAGATTTGGGAGTGCTGATAATCTTTGACTTTGTAATTTAGATAAGGGTAATTTTTCACTTTTGTACAAATCGCTTGTTCGCCCCCAAATAGAGTACACTCATGCTGTGTGGAGCCCCCACCTTAAGAAACATAGAAAGTCTATACATGCTTTTTTTTTGGGGGGGGGGGGGCTCAGGGGCAGCACCCCTTAAGTACCCCAAAGTCTTTGATTTTTCACCAAATGAAAATTGCATGATGCAGGCAAGACTGCCCTGGGCATTTCTCTTGTTGATAAATATGATTCTGATGTAATACCAAATCTTGTATTGCTTACTTAAGGTTGAGTTCTGGACACAGGTAGTGATGCCTCTATGTCCAGATCCTGGTTGCCTGATAGGACTCGGGCGGTATCGACATGGCCCGGAGATCACACAAGAGGACATAGTAAAAAATTGTTTATTCCTAGGACCAAAACTCAGATATAAAAATTCTATTTATGTACAAATACATAAGCCCTGGAATAATTTTCACACCACCACCATTACTGCCCGAGTATGCACAGTTTTGAACTAGCTTTGGATAGGTGCTGGAAGAATGAACCCATTAAGTACAATTATGAATCGCCTGCACCAGGAACAATCCAGCCATCGTGAAAAGGAAGAAAAACTTGGAACTGAATACATAGGTGTAGTGCCTGTATTCAGTATCTTCCCTAGGTATCCCTAGGTTTTCCTGGATATCATGATACTATAGATAGGCTGCTCTCATGGATCACTATAAATGGAAGAGGTGAAAACGCTAAATATTAATAGGCAAGATTTTGAGAAAATGCTTCCTTCTACATTTCAGTATGATAGAAAAGCTGATTTCATGCTAAATTCTTCAATAGGATCTTTACCACCTTAAGCAAAAGTTTCGTCAGGTCATCTTGCTCCTTCAAAACACACATTTGCTGGAGATTATACACTATTTATGGGAAGCAATTCTCTGTGGTATGAAGGTATGGAGTGCGAGGTTATTTATAATAACCTTGCATATGAATGGGTGGATAGGCTGCATAGCCATAGGCCCATTATGCCCTTTAAATTCAGACCCTTAGTTCTTGATTACTAGAACAGTAGAAGATGAAATTCAGTGTTGTGCTAGTATTAGTCATGGCATAACTTAGAAGTTGGACTAGACAGAAATAACCTTCTGCAGTTATGGTATGGCATTGGCATGTATGAGGAGTTCTTTATGTGGAGGCGGTCAGTACGGACATACATATAGGAGATCATTCTATTGGAACAACCGTCGATACAAGAGACTAAAGCTTTTGGTCTAAACTTACAAATGTAGATGTACTTGACTCCAGGGAGATCAGCTACTGCTGAAGATTTTCTATGCTATTCCTAAACAAACTATGTAGTCTGGATCTGTAAGTGTAGGTTAGGTAAAGGGCAATCCAACCTTTGTAATTATTTGATTCGTGTGAAAGCAGAATAATAAGAGATGAAGAATTTTGATGATAGTTTGAAAGAAATCAGACAAAGAATAAGAAAGTCATGAATGTTTAAAAAGTGAGATCACTAAATCTATATGAATCTCAAATGGGCAATTTGGTGAATCGATTGTGACATTCACGATCAACACTCTTGTTTGCTGTACACAAAAATGTTATCTCCTAAGTGCCTTTTTTCATGGGGGCAATGTAGTTCTTCAGGCAGTACTCAAAATATATTAAAGATCCTGATAGCATAATATCTTGTTATAAGTCCTCCAAACAGAAAAAGATCCTACTGAGTGATACATTTTGAAATATTGACAGTGTTGTCATCTTGTATGTTGGAGCAAATGGGAGAGAGTTGTCCACAGTGTCATTACTGATTCGGCCAATTGGGAATTCCTAGTATAGTAATTACAACTTTAAAATATTCATGACTTTCTTATCGCTTGTCCGATTTTGTTAAAAGCTTTCACCAATCTGCTGCTCTGGGTTTTCTGCTTTCTTTCACAACAACTTGGCATTGACTTAAAGTTGGATTTCCTTTATAAGAATAAGAGTGCAGCATGAAGATAATTTATGTACCATTCATCCATTTGTATATTTTGTTCAGGTTTGTTATGAATTTGAGTGTTGTTGCAAGTGTTTAAAAAACCTCAAGTTGCAGTGTAACTGGTTCAGAAAGGTTTGTTTTTTTTTCACTTGTACTGGACAGTCCAAAATATTTATTTGCATCACAGGTACATGTGCTTTGTCTTATAAATGCACTGGTAGGCCAATGTAGTTTCATATGGATGTAAGTTTTTCCATCTTCAAAATGTGTTACTGTAAACGTGGAATGTTTTGCGGTGTGGAAATTTTTGCGCATTTTTGGCACAACATGAAAAGTGCGCAAAAATAAAAACATGCAAATATTTTTGTTTGTTTATTCTTTGGCAGATTGAGCACGTGAAATTCACCTTACTCTGCCGAGCGCGAAAAATTACTCGCGTGAAAATTTCCACTTTTACAGTAACATCTCTCTTATATTTTCATGAGCTTTATTTTCCATGGTTTCTCTCTATTCCAGATTCAGATTGATGTTCGTGTTTCAGTCAAGATGTATCACGCTAGCACTCAGTTGAGAGATTGGACATTTTCCTCCCAAGAAGAATTAAATGAGAAACGGGCAGTATCGAACCGAAGATATAGGGAGGAGCACCAAGCCAAATCTCAGGTATATATTAGCCGAGCAGAGCAGCATATATAGCCAAGAGCTGACAAGCTGACAACAAATCTCAGAGCAGCTGAGAGACAACCCAAATTCTCTGTTGAGAATGCTTAAGCTATTCTAAGTATATTTGATGAGATATTGGCAAGGAAACGTAATTCAGGGCACATTACTAATTAGAAGATCAGTAGTTCATATAAAGTCTAAGCTGCTTTAGTGACCACCTGTATAGAAAGACTATAGAAGGACCATATAATTTGTTTCACAAGAACAGTGTTTTAATTGTGTTTATCATTGAAACATATAAAGGGACCACCTGTCCATGAGGTTTCTCTTGTTTCTCAAGAGCAATCTTTGTACGCAAGTTGCAATGTATTACCTAATTCATTCTGGTAATAAACTATTTTTAAAGAATCTTGAGGAATATATATACCAACTGAACTTGATTGGTATTCTGAATCAAAATACCATTCTTCCTTGAGTTCCTTCCTAGGTCAATGGAACTTTAAATTTCTAAGTAGGATGTTATTGTGGGTGTTGTGCAGTATGCACTGTCTGTTGAGTGATTGCTGTTAATGATTGCTTGAATATTATTCTTTTGTAGGGTAAAGATCCAGCTACTTTCTTCCTTAGTGAAGGAGAAGAGAGGACACTTTGTGAATCCTATGAGTTTCTTCTCAGAGATTTCTGTAAGAAGTTTAAGCCTCCTGTGCCTCCTGCTGTAGTGGTAAGCAATAATTCATAGGCATCTGTGATAAAAGATTAATATGAATTATTTATTTGTTTCTTAATTATTTGTTGTTTATTTATCCATTCATTTATTTATTTAGTTATTAATTTATGTGTTCATCAATTAATTTGTTCATTCATTGTTTGTTTGTTTGTTTGATTTGGAGAGTACAGCTCTGTCAGTTATTAAACTGTAGGCTCTGTTTATCAACTCATATGAATTTATTACATTCTTCAAAAATAAACAATATTGGCTAACATGTTTTTACAAACATTCATACTCGGTGATTAACATTTAAGATATGTGATATGTACACAAATATTGAACATGAGATTGCAAATGCTTGTATATTCAACCATATGGTTTAATTATAAGTAGCATACTGTTTTCTAACAACTGCTGGTACACTTCACCGTGTAGTTCAGTAGGAGAATGGATTGAGTTACTAAGTACTCTCTTGTGATATTCCTTTGTTGTGGATACATCAACATTTATCAGGTACCTTTCCTACCTAGGATTAGCTATGTACAATTAAGGAATAGTAACATTTTTGTTTTATACTGAGAGTTTTTATTGTTTCGTGCCCAGGCATAGGAATTTTCTTATCAAAGGTGATGAGTATTGTAATGATTTTGATTAACTCACAGGAAGTGAATGAGCATAGGAAGAGACATTCAACAAGATAACTTGTGACAAAGCTTTGACCAGTCAAAACGCTGACAAATGTGAGCAGGGGCGGCGCCAGGGTATTTTGATAGGAGGGGCAAGACGACCTAAAGATGACGTCATATTTTTTCTCCATTAAATAACAGGGGTAATATAGAGTTATATGTTTAAGACCTCTCTTTTTAATACTCCTCTTTCTTCTTTCTTCCCTTTTCTTCCCTTTTCTTCCTCCTTTTCTTCCCTTTTCTTCCTCCTTTTCTTCTTTTTTTTTCTTTTTTCACTACTTGAAAAATCATAGGGGGGGGGTGGTCGCCCCCTCTGCCCCCCTTGTAGCGCCGCCCCTGAATGTGAGAATGAAATGATAAATACGGTAATGTGTCTTGTTCTAAAATTTATGGATTATCTACATCTTTTTTTTTTTTTAGATGTATGTCTAGGAATCAAGCGTGTGGTTTCAGGTAAAGGGGTGGAGACAATTTGAGTCCTCTCCAATAGACTATTTGATTAGGAATAGTGCCTTACTGAAGGGTGCTGGCACACTGACTGGTTTTGAACCTAGGACTTTCTCATCCAAAAACCTCTTCTCCAACCACTGAGCCATTACACTTCTCCATCATTATTTTTTTAAAGGTTGGAATGCCTGAAATGTTTGTTTCTCTTTCATCTTCAGGGAACATCATGTGCCTATTTCAAGAGGTTCTACATTTACAACACACCAATGGACTACTATCCCAAATACATCATGTACGTTTCGAAAAATATGATAAAGAAATTTATGCCTTAGTTTAGTTTTCTTACTAAACCTATACCTATCTTTGTACTGGTCACTTATTATGACTGTAGATTTCTTGAAACAAAAATGCATGGAATCAAATGAGAAGCTACAGAATTGATTTTGAAATCTTCAGTGTATGATTTAGTTTGATTTATTTAGATTTCAGGAGTAATTCAACAGTCTTTTTAACAAGTTTTCAATCTCATCATCATCTATAGTAAAATCTTAAATCATCATTGTATTAGTAAGTAGATCTAGTAACAATAAGCAATCATCTAGCTGCGTGAGATCATTAAGAGTCTTGTTATACACCTATTCAGTGCCGCAATTCTCTCTTCTAGAGAGTAATCTTGGACTGGGCCTAACTATTATATTTGTTGTTTCCATTCATTTTGACCTTGTGCATACAAACATAACAATGGTAACCACTTAATGATATTTCTGTCATTTTGTTGAAAGTGAATGAACCTTGACTGGAATCTTAAACTTTGTTTCAGGTTGACCTGTGTGTACCTGGCTTGTAAGGTGGAGGAATTCAACGTCTCCATCTCACAGTTCTGTGGTAACCTTCGACCCGAGGAACAGGAGAAAATGGCTGAACTGATCCTGAGTCATGAGCTGTTAGTCATGCAGCAGCTTAACTATCAGCTGACCATTCACAATCCATACCGACCTATGGAGGGACTCTTCATTGATTTAAAGGTACAGTCAGACCTTCTTTAGCAACCACCTATATAGAAAAACCACCTGTCTATATAGACCATATTTTTTGTTTCCCACTCTTCTTCTCATTGACACCATGTATATGATACCCTCAGCTCATAAAGACAACTTATTTCTCTTGAACAGCCTTTAAGTTTGACAGGGGGCTGTTACATATGGTATAGATATTGTCGAATCTGATTGCTGGTGATATCGGTGAACAAACCTTTATCCTTTAGTTATGAATGAATAGGTGTTCCTTTCCTATTTGCTTGCTAATGATGATATATTAATTTTTTTTTTTTTTCTTCATTAGTTGAAATCATATTTCTTTTGCTTCTCTTATCCAGGTTGCATTTTATTACTTTAAAAAAAATACACATGTACTCCAGTATCAATGCAAGAGCAAAATCATTTTGAAACTTGATTTTAAATGGATATTGCATTGCTTCAAGACTTGTCTGTTTACCTTTTACTTTTACCCTTTACCATGCTACTGTATGACAGACAAGGTTTCCAGCATTGAAACAGCCAGAGCAGCTGAGGAAAGGAGCAGAAGAATTTATCAATAGATCTCTAGCGACTGATGCATGTTTGCTTTGTTCTCCATCACAGGTATTAATATCTTCCCTCCTACTATTGGACAGTTTTTCATTTAACCCTTTCATGACAGGAATTATTCAAGGGTTAAATTGATCACATTTTGTTCTTCAAAATTGGCAGCAATAATATTTTTCTTTTAGTGCTACATGGTTCTTATAAAATGTAATGTCTTGGAAAACAATATACATGGTTAGAAACTTTGTCGAAAAGTTGAAAAAAATGACCATTTTCAATAAAAAAAACAATGATTTCTGAATCTCCCAATGTGTTGCCAATTTAAGGATTTTTAAGCTTATTCAAATTTTCAAAATTCCTGGCATCAAACGCAATATGGTCATGCCACAAATATGGACACAGTGTGTGCAGAAATTTTTGCTCTTTCTACTCATGCATCTGGTATAATTTTTAGAGCTCTTAATCAAAAGTTATTGAGTCCAACCACATAATGTGGTCAATTGTCTCAAAAGGGTTAGAGGGAAAGTCCACCCTGAAATTAAGTTGATTTTAAAAGAAGCAGAAAAATCAAAGAAACAGATCAATGAAAGTTTGAGCAAAATCCGATAAGAAATAAGAAGTTATGAATTTTTGAAGTTGTAATCAATCAAACACAAATTGGCCACTCTGTGACGTAACTTGTGAGCTCCTCTCCCATTTGCCCTGTACTTAAAAAATCCTAAATTTCCGTTTTCTCTGCAGAAAATTTTCAATCATACATGCACCATTGATATAATCACTGCCCATATGTTTTACACAAAACCTGTATGAAACAAATCTATTCCATTATCAACAACTAAGAAAATGAAAATTTATGACATTTTCTGTACTGAGCAAACAGGAGAGGAGCTCGCAAGATACGTCATGGAGTTGCCAATATGCGTATGATTGATTACAACTTCAAAAATGTATAACTTTCTTATTTTATATCGGATTTTGCTCAAACTTTCATTGATCTGTTTCTTTATTTTTTCTGCTTCTTGTAAAGTCAACTTTAATATCAGGGTGGATTTTCTCCTTAATTGCATTGAAACCTAGATTGCTTCAGTGCTTGTGCTGGCATTGTCTGTGTGGTGTGCAGTAGGGAAATATTTAAATTTTATGGGGCTATAGTTTTGGTATGGTCTATAAGAAAATGAATTATTTGAAAGATGTAGAGTATGACTTCGGTTCCTCGGTGCTAAATATTTTAAGAATATTCATAATTAATCACTTGATTCAAAGTTGATGTGTAGTGGTGCACAATCTCTCCTTCTTTTAGGGAAAATAGATATAATAAAAAGGTTGAAGATATGTTAAAGCTTCTTGTTATGCTAACACTATTTGTCAAGTACAGAGGGGTTTTTTTAATACCATGTTATGTAAGAGAAAAGAATAGAAGAGCCTGGTTTCCATGAAAAGCATAATCCTTCCATTCACATACATTAAAAGGGCAGGATGTTCTCTTTTGTGCTACCCAATCTCAGGTCTGTTGAGTGCATTTTACACTTGTGTGGTGCATGCATAAAGAGTCAGTGATTAACTTTTATGTATACATGTAACTCCATAAGATACATGTCAGTTATAATGCTTCAGTTGTAATAAGCTACTGAGATAAGCTCTGTGCATGACAATGTGTACTGTAGGATGCACAAAGTATAGACTAATTTGGTTTCCATGGTTTCTGGGAGCATTGCAGTACTTATTCCACTGTAGCTTGGGGTCATCCAAGAACATAACAAGAGATGATTCAATGCCTTACTTAATCAGACAGGTATTAACTATTATCTAGCATACTTGATGGCCCCCAATAATGACAGCTGAACACTGTCATGTTCAGCTCTCCGAATTGGTGTATAGTGCAACATTTTATATACATGTAAGCTGTCAGTCACATGTTCCATGATTTGACGAAAGCAGATAAAGGGCTACAAGGAGAAGTAAGCATACATGTAGTATTTCATTAGCTGGAACAGTAGACGTGGTTGAAAATAAATATGGAAGTGCTCATTATGCCCTATGAAAATTCTTATTGTAGTTTTCATTAGCTAGTCTTTTGGACTGAAATGAGAATCTGAGCTTCATTTTTTGCTTCCATGAAAGCAAATAACTCATTTATGCCCACTCCCACCTCTCCCCTTGAAATATAATTATGTACACAATATATACTTGAAATTACCCATTCTAGCATTTCATTGTCCACAGGGCCAAAAAAGTGTTTTATTTTTAAAGTTATTTGTTGTTCATAAGTTACTGATATCTATTATTGAGACCAAAAAAAATGTGTATACCGATTTATGTTTTTCCCTTGTGTTCTGCTCAATGTCTCCTTCTGTAGATTGCTCTTGCAGCCCTTGTATCAAGTTCATCAAGACAAGACACAAACATTGACAAGTAAGATAATTTTTTATTTTTATGGCATAATAGACCAGTTCACGGTTAGCACATGTCCCAAATGACCCCGAATATCCACAGATCTCAGGAAAACATGGAGAAGTCCCACTTTGTACATTTTGAAATAATCACTCCTACAGTGATGGAGGTGATACATAGGAGCCATAAATAGCCTTAAGTTTGTTTCCCCCTTTCAAAGAATACTGCCACCTGTGTATCATGGAGTGCACTGCTTGTGCATAAATGAATAATGATTACAACTTTCATGAGCACGTATCCAGTATTTTGTCTCCGTGTATTTCACAATTTGGTTGGTCTGCAATGACCTTTATCTGCTTATGCGCAGACTATAACCATGAACTGGCTTATCAGAGAGTAAATGATTAATTGAGGTTTTACGTTAGCTATGAAGAGTCATACCATGCTATGAATGGAAACCTTCAAGTGTTTCAACTATTTTTTAAAGACCTCATGGTTTTCTATTTACAAATTGATATTTGTCAATATTTTTGAAAAAGAAGGCAATGTATGTCAAATGATACCAAAAAAAAAAGGATATTGAATATCTACATTTAATGTACGTGATGCATGATGTTGATCTTGGCATTTCACAGTCACTTATTCAAATTTCATTTTTTATTTGCTTCATTTTGTACACATGGTGTTGTCATTTTGAAGCTGTTATCAATGATCTTAGTTTAATTCATCATAAATTTCCTGTACAAAGGTTTCATTCCAGGATATCTAAGGCTGTGTAGGTTTCAACTGCTTAAAACTGGATTTGATTCATTGAAACTGTGACTGTTTCAAAATAAGTTAAATACTTGAAAAGTTACATTGTTTCCTTTGAAATGTACCTATTATACCTTGCAATGCATTTAACAATTACTTCCTTTTTTGCTTTATTTTTTGCAGGTATGTGACTGATTTTCTGATGAGTGGTAGGGACAATCCAAAGGATCTTCCAGACATTGTCAACACAATCAAACGTAAGCTGGAGGAAAGCTTTTTAATATCTGCTTTACTGAACTGTAATGTTTAAAAAGTCATTCTTTTATGTTTAAGATCTAGATGTTACTTTGTAATCATGTTCATTAACATACATGTGCAGGATGGAGTGGGACACATACATGACCCAGAAAATTAGTGTGACAAGTCGTCTCGAGGGACATCTGTTTCATGTCCATTAGTTGTTGTTTTTTCAACCCAATATTTATTATGTTAATTTCTTACTCTGTTGTTCCTCCATTGCTGTCCTTGAGTACTATACATGTATAATGGTATTAAAGTGTACCAACCACCTGAAAAAAGAATTTGTATACCGCTAGGAAGTATAAAATTAAAACTCAAAGAACTTTATCTGAAATTGTATAGGTCAAGAGTTTAGGAGTATGAAAGAAATAAAGGATAACATGAAGGTGCTCGCGCGGAACCGAACCTCCGAGTTGTGTTCCGTGCGAGCCCTTATCTTGGGGAGCGCATACGGGTGCGTTGAGTAGTCTACTCACGAGTCGCTTTCATGCTTATAGAGAGTATAATTAAACTTGTAATATCTCTTTAATAGAAGTGATATTCGAAGCCCATATTTGAAATATAGTAGAATGACATGGAGCCTGTAACATACAGAGTAAAATATTTTTTGGTGATTGGTACCCTTTAACCGGTGTGTTGGCTCAGTCAGTAGAGCGTCCGCCTCACAACCAGGAGGTCGTGGGTTCGAACCCTGGCTGCGTCGTACCAAAAGACGTTAAAAGATGGGAGTTGCTGCTACCTTGTTTGGCGTTCAACAATTATGGGATAGAGCAACGTCGATCTGGCGCTGCTCAGTGGCTGCCGGGCTCACGATCAATTGGGCAAAAAGAATTTCCATTTCGGTTTAACTTAATAAAATTTGGAGTGGACTTTAAAAGATTATTATTATTATTATTATTAAAGTAGATATTCAAAGCAAATCACAAATATGCTCAATAATGTATCTCTAGAAACTAGAAAGCTTGCAGATGGTAATCGTATAAGTTTTACGTTAACTGCGTGTTTGATGATTAAAAAATGGCACAAATAAAAACGCTTCTCAGCATCTGGGATATCCGAGCGATTCGCCAGAAATATACCCATGTTTTCATGACGTCACATCAGGTACCAATCCTGCCTAAGCAGACGACGTCCTATATCAAGTGAACGTAACTGCAATGCAATTATTTTTAAATTATAAAGAGTTTGGTGTGTTTCACCATGACCGTATTTCACATCATTCTAAAAGGGAAGTGAAACCGTTTCTAGTAACTAAAATCTTTTGTTTGTAAAAAGTCATGATAAGGGTCAATGATCAATCAAAGAAATCACACTTTCGAATTGTAAAGCCCGCTGAATTATAGCATGGATGGTATTCGTTCCCTCTTGAAACGCCGACATGCCGCGGTGCATGCAGCTGAAAATACAATGGCATCTTATTTTGTTTACAAGCGATTGATTCCTTTATTTTTTTAACGCTGCATTTTTCATCAAAATAATACCATGCAGGAAATTTAGAGTGAGGCAAAAAATAAACATTTATACTGACGCTAGCGAAGTAAGAGAAATAAGTGAAGATGAGATGACAAAACAGGCACTGAAAATGTGTAAGATGTTATGGGGCATCGTCTGCTTAGGAAGGATTGCTCCCCGGTATGACGTCACATATCTCAGCAGCGTTCAAAGAGCTCTATAGGTGCTATAGCGGGGCTGTGTTATATCACTTTATAATTGATAATAATCATTACTTTAAATGTTTCCAAGCGTTGAATTTTGATGAACCTTGTTCAATCTAAGCTTCACCTATGCAATAATAAAAATTAAATCAATATTCAAAATCAATGAAATTCTACTTTAATATTAGCAAGACCTAGGCTATTTGTAGGCCTATTCTCACTTGCTAAGGTACTCTACATGTACATACCATTGTCTTTAATACTGGGTATACTGAGAAGGCTGCATGTTCTGCCTGTCCACTGTCCACTGTAGCCTGTGGACAGTTTCAAACAGTCTGAATCATAGGAAGTTCTGACTATAATTGTACTAATTCTTGTGCTGTGAAGACAAATGCAATTCCAATGCCTTCATTGATATTAAAGTGTACCAATGACCTGAAAAAATAATTTGTGTACAGCTAGAAAGTATAAATTCAACCTCAAAGAACTTTGTCTAGTATTCTATAGGTCAACAGTTTATGAGTATGAAGAAAATAGAGGATAACATGAAAATGCTCGAGCAAAACCGAACTCCGAGTTTGGTTCCGTGCGAGCCTTTATCTTTGCGAGCGGGTGCGTCGAGTAGTCGCTTTTACGCTTATAGAGAGTGTAATGAAAATTGCAATATCTCTTTATAGAATTAATATTTGAAGCCCATATTTTGAATATAGTATAACGACATGAAACCTCTAACATACAGAGCAAAATTATTTTTGGTGATTGGTACCCTTTAAGTTTCTTTTGAAAGACAAAACTAATTTTTCTTTGTAAGTCAACCATCTAAATCCTTGACCATCTCTTTGGCATGGAAGAATGTATTTTCTTTGTCCACATCCAATTTCTTCTGCAAGACTATTTTTCTTCTGAAGCCAACCATTTCCATTCTCATCCATTCTAAATCCTAGATATAAGGCAGCTTGTTAGAAAGATGCCCCAGCTCAACCCAGAGGTTGCCAAGCAGCTAGAGAGGAAGCTTGAGAAATGTCGTAATGATGAACTAAACCCAGAGAGCCAGGTGTGAGTATTCTCTCTGTCCCTATCTTACTGACAGTAAACTGGTTTGTATCTCAAGGTGTTCTTTAGATTCTTTTCTTTTATCACAGGGGGGGGGGGGGGGGGGATCAATTATTTTTGCCATGTTAGGAATGTTGTGTAAATGAAGAACATGTCAGTCTGTCCTGTATTTGGAATATTCAGGAATTTCTAGTTCATTATTTCAAGTAAATTTAGCTAAGGGGAAATTAAATGAATGTATTATATATATATATATACCTGCTTTCTTTGACATCAATTTCAATCAATATTGAATACTTTCTCCACATATTTTTTAATCATATTGAACCAGAGAACAATTGATATTGATAGCTTTAAAAAGAGATTGCTAAACCTCAATGAAACTTTGTTTTACTAGACCTGGATTAGATATACAGTGTGTTTCTTACAAAAGGAGACCCAACTTTTCCCATCAATTACTGGAAAAATAATTGTCCCCGCCGAACGAAGTTCGCGAGGGGACTATGAAACGGGCTCCGTACGTGTGTGCGCGTGTGTGTGTGTGTGTGTGTGTGTGTCCGTCCGTCCGTCCGTCCGTCCGTCTGTCCGTGTGTGCTCAAATGTTAGAAAATGCTACTTCTCCGTCATTTCTTGGCCGATTTTGATTCCGATTGTTTTATCTGATAGGGCTGGGTGGGGGCTTCCAAACTTCTACACAGAATTTTGAAATTCATTAATTATGCAAATTTATGCAAGTTTATTCAAAATCGACGAAAAATGCTACTTCTCCTCTATTTCACATCGGATTTTGATTCCGATTGTTTTATCTGATAGGGCTGGGTGGGGGCTTCCAAACTTCTACACAGAATTTTGAAATTCAATAATTATGCAAATTAATGCAAATTTATTCAAAATTGACGTAAAATGCTACTTCTCCTCTATTTCACATCGGATTTTGATTCCGATTGTTTTATCTGATAGGGCTGGGTGGGGGCTTCCAAACTTCTACACAGAATTTTGAAACTCATTAATTATGCAAATTTATGCAAATTTATTCAAAATTGACGAAAAAATGCTACTTCTCCTCTATTTCACATTGGATTTTGATTCCGATTGTTTTATCTGATAGGGCTGGGTGGGGGCTTCCAAACTTCTACACAGAATTTTGAAATTCATTAATTATGCAAATTTATGCAAGTTTATTCAAAATCGACGAAAAATGCTACTTCTCCTCTATTTCACATCGGATTTTGATTCCGATTGTTTTATCTGATAGGGCTGGGTGGGGGCTTCCAAACTTCTACACAGAATTTTGAAATTCAATAATTATGCAAATTAATGCAAATTTATTCAAAATTGACGTAAAATGCTACTTCTCCTCTATTTCACATCGGATTTTGATTCCGATTGTTTTATCTGATAGGGCTGGGTGGGGGCTTCCAAACTTCTACACAGAATTTTGAAACTCATTAATTATGCAAATTTATGCAAATTTATTCAAAATTGACGAAAAAATGCTACTTCTCCTCTATTTCACATTGGATTTTGATTCCGATTGTTTTATCTGATAGGGCTGGGTGGGGGCTTCCAAACTTCTACACAGAATTTTGAAATTCATTAATTATGCAAATTTATGCAAATTTATTCAAAATTGACGAAAAATGCTACTTCTCCTCTATTTCACATCGGATTTTGATTCCGATTGTTTTATCTGATAGGGCTGGGTGGGGGCTTCCAAACTTCTACACAGAATTTTGAAATTCATTAATTATGCAAATTTATGCAAATTTATTCAAAATTGACGAAAAATGCTACTTCTCCTCTATTTCACATCGGATTTTTATTCCGATTGTTTTATCTGATACGGCTGGGTGGGGGCTTCCAAACTTCTACACAGAATTTTGAAATTCATTATTCATGCAAATTTATGCAAATTTATTCAAAATTGACGAAAAATGCTACTTCTCCTCTATTTCACATCGGATTTTGATTCCGATTGTTTTATCTGATACGGCTGGGTGGGGGCTTCCAAACTTCTACACAGAATTTTGAAATTCATTATTCATGCAAATTTATGCAAATTTATTCAAAATGGCTGAAGGTTCATAATGTTTTCATGTTTTATATTTCAGTTGTATACATGCATTGTTGGTATTCTCTTCTTTTGAATGCAGTAACATTATTGTCCCCGCTGAACGAAGTTCGCGAGGGGACTATGAAACGGGCTCCGTTCGTGTGTGCGTGTGTGTGTGTGTGTGTGTGTCCGTCCGTCCGTCTGTCCGTGTGTGCTCAAATGTTAGAAAATGCTACTTCTCCGTCATTTCTTGGCCGATTTTGATTCCGATTGTTTTATCTGATAGGGCTGGGTGGGGGCTTCCAAACTTCTACACAGAATTTTGAAATTCATCAATAATGAAAATTTATGCAAATTTATTCAAAATTGACGAAAAATGCTACTTCTCCTCTATTTCACATCAGATTTTGATTCCGATTGTTTTATCTGATAGGGCTGGGTGGGGGCTTCCAAACTTCTACACAGAATTTTGAAATTCATCAATAATGAAAATTTATGCAAATTTATTCAAAATTGACGAAAAATGCTACTTCTCCTCTATTTCACATCAGATTTTGATTCCGATTGTTTTATCTGATAGGGCTGGGTGGGGGCTTCCAAACTTCTACACAGAATTTTGAAATTCATTAATTATGCAAATTTATGCAAATTTATTCAAAATTGACGAAAAATGCTACTTCTCCTCTATTTCACATCGGATTTTGATTCCGATTGTTTTATCTGATAGGGCTGGGTGGGGGCTTCCAAACATCTACACAGAATTTTGAAATTTATTAATTATGCAAATTTATGCAAATTTATTCAAAATTGACGAAAAATGCTACTTCTCCTCTATTTCACATCGGATTTTGATTCCGATTGTTTTATCTGATAGGGCTGGGTGGGGGCTTCCAAACTTCTACACAGAATTTTGAAATTCATTAATTATGCAAATTTATGCAAATTTATTCAAAATTGACGAAAAATGCTATTTCTCCTCTATTTCACCTCCGATTTTGATTCCGATTGTTTTATCTGATAGGGCTGGGTGGGGGCTTCCAAACTTCTACACAGAATTTTGAAATTCATTAATTATGCAAATTTATGCAAATTTATTCAAAATTGACGAAAAATGCTACTTCTCCTCTATTTCACATCGGATTTTGATTCCGATTGTTTTATCTGATAGGGCTGGGTGGGGGCTTCCAAACTTCTACACAGAATTTTGAAATTCATTAATTATGCAAATTTATGCAAATTTATTCAAAATTGACGAAAAATGCTACTTCTCCTCTATTTCACATCGGATTTTGATTCCGATTGTTATAGCTGATAGGGCTGGGTGGGGGCTTCCAAACTTCTACACAGAATTTTGAAATTCATTATTCATGCAAATTTATGCAAATTTATTCAAAATGGCTGAAGGTTCATAATGTTTTCATGTTTTATATTTCAGTTGTATACATGCATTGTTGGTATTCTCTTCTTTTGCATGCAGCAACATTATTATTTTATTCACTAAAGTTTTTCACTAAAGTTTTTCACTGAAGTTTTAAGGTTCAGGCTAGTTAATTTCCACAGATCTGCACTTCCGGCGGGGACATTTATTACGCATTGCGTAATTTACTCATTCACTTGTTATTTTATTCACTAAAGTTTTTCACTGAAGTTTTAAGGTTCAGGCTAGTTAATTTCCACAGATCTGCACTTCCGGCGGGGACATTTATTACGCATTGCGTAATTTACTCATTCACTTGTTATTTCTGGGTTGATTCTTCATGTCAAAGTTCAATTCATCCTCTTTCATATGATACCAAATATGTAATGATATTTTCCTGCATGAAAAAATTTGAAAGATTTTAAGTGAGTGATGTCAAAAGTAGTTTGCGCACAGAAGTAGGGCAAAGTGTAATTCCATTAGGTACAATGCAAAGAAACAAAACAAGGGATAAAAATGCATAGCAAAGAAAAATGATATTTCATGATGTTTCCTTATTCATATTTCAACATGTATGCAACCTAAAATGAGATATGAGTCAAAAATTAGCCCCCATATCCTTGCAAAATGACCCCCTTGTCTGTACAAGCATGTGTGTTCCCCGAGAAAACAGAGTGAGATTCGATGAATGGCCATTCATTGTGCAAATGAATACATCTCACTCTCGTGCGTAAATCAACTTTTACATTGCTGGTTTAAAATTGTTGTAGTTCAATGATTCCATGCTCTATCATCACAAATGTGGTAGCATATGTAAGGGGATAAATTTCCTCTTTTTATGATGTATTACAATAAATCAAGTTATGTTTATTTGACAAAATATTGCTGGAGAAAGTTGGGTTTCCTTTTTTGAGAAACACACTGTATATTTATTTACATGAAAAATTAGAATCTGTTGTTATTGAATGCCTTTGTTCCTCCACCAGATACAAGAAGAGGTTACAGGACCAGCTCAATGCAGAGGAAGAAGATATTTACATCAAACATGTACACGATGCAGAGGTAAGGACACTCTGTGGTACTTCCTCTCTTCTCTCATCTCCCATATTCTTCTCACTCGCCAGCATGTACTCAACTGAGTTAGAAAGAAAAAGAGAGCAAGAGAGAGAGAGAGAAAGAAATAGAGACAGAGAGGAATAAAGGGAGAGAGAGATGGTAGTGATGTTGAGATATAAAGAAAGAGGTTGAGAGACATGTAGATGGTGAAAGTGTGATACTCAGTAAATGGAAAAACAATAGAGAAAGAGAAAGAGAAAGAGAGATAAATGCAAAATAACTAAGCATGAAATTGAGAAAAGGAAGAGAGAGGGAGCTTTTATGTATTTGCCTTGCAGTCGGCAAACCTAGTAAGTACTTGTTATTGGACAATGCTGTAAATCACATGTAGTGTGGTATGTAGATGAACAGGGCCATCTGTTGACTAATAACTTCAAGTTTCAGATTAAAGTGAGTACCGGTACCATTATAATGATGATAGTGTTTATGCCAAAAGAATATATATGTGTATCGAATCGCTTTAACATCAAATTTCTATTGTGACGGAATTGCATTGTTGCATTGTTGGGATTCGCCTTTCCTTAGGAAATAGACATATATATATATATATATATATATATATATATATATATATATATATATACACACATAATTCCTACTTAAGGCGATTTTTTTGCAAAATATTCGATGGAAGGGGAAGCCGACGTTAAGTCGAATTTTTCGATTCACCTTAACGTTTTCGGCACTGTTTTTTCCCATCGAGATGAACGTAGAGGGCGCCAAATTACTTATATTACTACAAAGTTTTGTTCGGTAGGGAGAACTCATTTTCGTGTAATATAACGTGGAAAATCTATATATGTAGAACTCTTGTGTGGTTTAAACTCAGGCTAAACCTGCCCTTTAAACCGGAGTTTTAGAAAATCACATTCTGAACACAGGTTTAACTTAAACTCCAGTCTATTGTGGTTTAACTTTGGACCAAAATTGAGACTGGACTTGCGGTTTAAGTTCGTTTTAATTAAAGCTCTAGTTTAACTCAGACTGGAGTTTAAGTTAAACCGGAGTTCAGAATATGGGCCATACAGTTTCTATGCTCTTAGGTAAAGCAAATTTCTATATTCCAAAAATTTGCAATATCAAGTTGCAGGAGGCTTTCAGTAATCTGTAAGTACTTAAGATATTATTTAACATCTGAAAATACATGTTTGAAAGTCAATCTAAAAGGTGATAGGAAGCAAGATTATCAAATTCATGACAATTGCTTGGAATTCATTTAAAATTCTTCTGGGGGGGGGGGTGCTTCATAAAGCTGTTCGTAAAGTCATGGGTAACTTTACAAACAGCGCGTAAAGTTACGCATGACTTTACGAATGACTTAAATATGACAAGCCAAATGGGATGCTCAATCATTTTTAACTGCATCAACTTAAGTTGAACTGTGCAGATGTAGATTAGCATTCTTATTATAACAAACATTTTTGATGCAAAGTATATCTTTAGACATAATTTAACTGAGGTTATTAGAAATACAGTCACACTTTGTTAAAACTTCATGAAAAGCATCCTATCTGGCACTTCATATTTGAGTCATTCGTAAAGTCATGCGTAACTTTACGAACAGCTTTATGAAACACCCCGCTGGTTAAGATATCTAGGATATTAAGGTTATTCATACTGTTTTATGAATAGATTTGCCACTATTCCTGTCGAAAATTTCATGGGTGTTGTTTGTCACATTCTGTTGGAGCCAAATGAATTTAAAAAAATAACAGGTTCTATGACCTTGTGAAAATGATCAGTAGTACCTTTAATGATTATCTCAATTAGCCCCTGACAAAAGGAGCATCACACAGACCTTCAGTGGGCAGTGAAACAGACTTCAGGCATTACTAAGTACATGAATAAGAAGTCTCTCCAGTACAAGGTTTTTTATTCAAATATTTAGAGGTTAACCCTAATTTATCATACTTGATAAAGTACATGTGTATTTCCCTCACAAAACAGAGGAAAATACTGGTATCCCTCGGCAATGCCAATTTCATTTGAAATGCTTAGGTCATGTTGTAGGTGAACAAAAATCTGTATTTTGTTTGTACATTTCTGTTCCCCTCCATTTCTTCTATGCTCATTCTTGTTCTCCTTTTTTCCCCAGAAACTAACAGTGTTTGTCAATTGTCTCTGTTTGAAAAAACTCCCAGTAGATTAGGCATCCATTTATAGATAGAATTCACCCCACTATAAAGCTCAAGAGGAGGAAAAGAATAGTAGTTGAAGTAGGTTTAGACAAAATATATAAGCTTCACAATTTATATCTACCTCACTGTCCTCTCAGTAATTTATGAAGACTTTTGATTAGCCATCTTTATTCCTTATGGTGTGGGATTTGTTTTTCTGGACAGCTTAAATGTTGTATTCAGAGCATTCCATTCAAAAACTTAAACGGCAAGGGCACTGCATATACACAGAATATTGAAGTCTTTAATCACACACAAGTTATAGCTAGTGCCATTGTCACATGTTTTTGACATATAATAGAATAGTACAGTCTGTTCAATACATTGTGGATATGCATAGCGGTGTTTTTCCCCCATTGAAGGTGAAACATCTTTGAAGCCATATTTCCGGAAGTGAAGATATCCACAATAGAAGCATAATGAGACTGATGCAATGTCTTTTTGAAGCACAAAGTCATAAATAGGAAAGATGTGTTATTCTTCCCTACATGTATGTAGGCTAGGCCTGGCCATTAAAGGGAAATCCAACCTTAGTAGCAAGTTGCTTTGAAAGAAAGAGGAAAAATCAGAGAAGCAGATTGGTGAAAGTTTGAACGAAATCGGACAAGCAATAAGAAAGTTATGAATTTTTGAAAGTTGTAATCACTATGCATAAGGGAATTTCAAATTGGCCGAATAGGTAATGTCACTGTGATGTAGCTGTGGACAACTCCCCCATTCGCTCTAACACACAAAATGACTAAAATATCACTTTTTTTTCTAAATGCATTACTCAGTAGGATCTTTTCATTCATGAGGACCTATAACAATATGCTATCTTCAATGTATTTTGAGTACTGACCCAAGGGTAAAAGTGCCTCAAAGAAAACCGCAAATTAATGATATTTTTGTGTACGACAAATGGGAGAGTTGTCCACAAAAATGTCACAATCGACTCACCAAATTGCCAATTTGAGATTCGCATAGATGTAGTGATCTCATTTTTCAAACATCCATAACTCTCGTAGTCCTTGTCCGATTTCTTTCAAACTTTCACCATCCTGTTTTTCTTATTTTTCTGCTTTCACACAAATCATCTTATTACCAAGGTTGGATTGCCCTTTAAATGATATTGTATTAAAAGAGGAGGGAAGAGTTTACCTACAGTGTAAATAACAGAATTGACATTTTACACTTTAATCAATACCTGAAATAATTTTTAAAAAATGTAATCTATGTAACTTGGTTAACCAAACCCTACCAAGGCACTCGCTAGCTGAATGTGTAATCTGCTACATGTATGTGTAAAGAAAAGGGGAAAAATGAAGTATGTGCAAACTGTGTCAACAGCTTACAACTCTAAAACAAGTGAAGGATTTTAAGACTTTGGTATTGACAGTGGAATGTAAGCCTAGGGCAGAGCCAAAGGCCTCCCCATTACCTCATCCTCCCCCCCCCCCCCCCCAACAAGAACTGCCATTTTAACTCTAGAAGGACAGCGGCACAATTCGCTCCAGATCACACAATATGATGTTTGAAATTTTCTTTTCCCATAACTTTCCTGCATTTCTTGTCTTTCAGTGCCCAAAATCGGTGAATTAACAGGAATTTCACAAGTGTATTTCATACAATGCCAAGTTCAAAAGAAGTTATCACTGTGGGTAACTCTTAACCCGTTGACTACTGAGTTCTCATATTCCCATAGGGTTAATACAGAGAGCACCCAGTTCCTGAAAGCAATGGGTTAAGGCGTAACATTTCCTCAGACCCCCTTGGGCTGGAATGCCTTTAGCAGCTCAATATCGTTTATCACTTCTTTAAAACATGTACAACTCTGTCATTCCACTACAAGCTTTATGTAGTTGACTTGTTACACTTCAACATTGTGGGAAGGGCATTGCAGGATAATTTTAGAATACTCAGCAGAATGTCACATTTTTAAACATAATCTAAATAGGACAAGTGAAGGACAAATCATTGGTCTGGCTTTTGTTCTGAAGTTCAAGTACATTGTACCTGGGTATGAAAATGGAAGTTAGTAACCTGAGCCCTGTTTCATAAAACTAGTTATCACTAACAACTGCCTCATTTCTATGACAAATTTGCCCTCAGCCATTCAGATTCAAGGATTTCAGTAGCTTATAACTGCTATTGTAACTTGTTATTGATAACAAGTTTTATGAAACGGGGGCCCAGGAAATGAAAACACTCTGTACAATAGATTGACTTTGTTGCAAAGGAAGAAGAGGAAGAAATTCAGGGTAAAAACTTGTGAAGTTGCTTCAACTTTTCTTCCCCACCTTGACATATTGAAATGTTTGACATATGTGATGTACTGTATCAAACTTTGTTAGGAAGTTGCCTCAAAACCGGAAAGGGATAGTAAGGGTACGATATGTTGGTCTAATTCAGAAAGGAGCAAAAATGCACCAAATGATTTCTTATTCAGAATCGAAAGGGGCAAGAATGCCCCAAACGATTTGTTATTCAGAAAGGGGTAGAAAGAAGGCACCTTATGATTTGAAAAGCCCTAATGTCTTTTCAGGAACAAAAATACCATGCACCACTGGGTCCCTTTTGCTGAAGTTGGGCATTGTTGTTTGGTTGTTCGTAAAGATTAAAGGTAACACTAGGTTCTGGTTTTAAAGAAAGAAATTGGAATTTTATTTTCTTGAATATAATTTCACATCTTTTCATGTGCCATATATCATATTCTGCCTGTTTACCAATGAACTTTAGTGTGATTATCTGAAGAAATTCCAAATCAAGGCTATCCTGCCCTATGTCTACCAGCTGCTGTCTAAGCTTGAGGCCATACTGTATAGCACACTGGGCTGGATACAGCATAGGAATTGTGCACATGCACCACTCATGCAGCTGTACATTGGTTTTACACATATATGCCTCCTTGGTCTATTCATACTTTTGGTGGCCCATGGAATAACATAGTATGCATCGTCTTTTCCATGTCATACTAAATATTATCAAGTACAACTTCATTTATGTTCTTGTCATACGTTTCATCAGGTCTATGGACTTGATGAGATTTACCATTCTTCTTTTTGAATTTCTGTGAAACAAAGGAAATGCAGAGAATTTGTTAATTATTGTAGGAGTTCTTGTTGGCCTTAACTGTTAATGTTATTAGATTTAGATCAAAGCAATTACTGTGTGTCCAGGACAGTTGAAACTGGTTTTGATGCAGGGTCATTTAATATGTTTTAAGTGAGTTTCAGCAAGGGCAAGTGGTCAATTACACTGATTCACTGTGGAAGACTTTTGATCATGCTTTATTAACAAATATTTTAAAGAAACCATACAACAGAATCTATGTCAACTACGTGACTTTTACCTTCAGACAATACAATATAAGGAAAATGCAGTTTCTAACCTTGCCTTTGTAAAGGTTGGTTCGCATATCAGGGGTTTAATGCAGGGGGAGGGGAGTAAGCATAAGTTACACTTCACATTTTTGTATCTTATAACACACAGAAATGTGAGGATGGGAAGACCTTTGTTATGGGCAGCTTTTTTTTTTTTCATCCCAACTTGCTATTCATTTACACTACAAATATTTTAAAAAAACACTGCGAGATATGTGAACAGGCCTTTAGGTTATTACAGGCATTAATTCTTGACAAAGAAAAAACACATTTTATGACTAATCTGTGAAATAGCCTGAAATATAGAAAGGTTCACTGTTCTTTATATTAGGGATTCTGCAAATGATTTGCTGGCTTATTCAAATGTTGAAATGTACATAGTTCTTACTTGCATGTCATATTTGTTTTCTTTCTAGCATTTACTTTACAGCACATTAGTATTTGACAATGCTTGAGAGTGATGTAAATATTAAATAATCCTTGTACATTTTTGTTGTTTTGAGTACATGACAGATACCACTGATTTTTTGTCATGTATTCATGTATGATTGGCTCACACATGCTCTGACATATGTTTTTTTTTTTTTAAAGAGTATTAAGAAAAGAATGTTTTCTATGGCTGTCCCCCCCCCCCCCCCCCCATGGTTGTTGATTCTAAGATTTTGGGGGAGGGTAATGGTATGTCTTGGTATGAGGGTGAGATTAAAGGATTAAAGGAATTGAATTAAAGTGCATATTTGACCAAGTATTTCATTCTTGTCTTAAAGATAGCTTCAAGGTGACATTTCAAGTATGACAGTTGATTTGTAGATTTGTGTGCCAAATTCTATTTTTAACCTAGATTAAGTCATTCATTGGATTATCTGATGTATAGAGTCATTCTAGGATAATCTATCCAAGAATGTGCTTAATCTGTAGGAGAGCAAGAACATTTTGTGGGCATCTTTGGTATAAAGCTCACATGTGCAGGTGTTTCTTATGTCATACATGTACATGTTTGTTTTGGGCTTTATTGCACAATTTTACTTGTAAGTGAAAAACTTCTTGACTTTGAAATGTCTTCAATGAAATTGAGTCTTTAAAATGTGATGCTAAACAAACTCGTAACCATATTTGAGTGTGTTCACCTAATTTGTATTGTGAAGATATTGGGTTTAAATAATAAGATTATACAAGTCAAACAGTATTGAGTCTTAACACTTTTCTAAGTTTAAAAAAAAACTTTTTGCATTAAAGAAAGAGAAGAATACATTGGTTAAATTGACTCCTTCTTTTCAATTTTTCCTGAGTGGCTCCTGTAGTGTGGTATGAGCCAGTAGCCTCGTATAAGATTATGTAAGCTTTGTCCTATCACATGCTTTCGAGATTAAGTGGGGACAAAAGCTATCAGATATTGGTGCTTTTGAGGATTTTAATTCCCATGATACCAATTCAGAGATTTTTTTTTTGTAAAGAGTTTAGTATAAATGAAATTAAGTTGTAAGAATTATTGACATGTTGGATAGTGGAGTTTGGTGTAAGGACATTTGGCTGGTTACTTGCCAAAATGTCACTCACTGTAGTAGATGGAGTCAGTGCGAGACACACTATTAACCTGCCTAGTTTTCATGCATGTGTCTTACCTACATGGGCAAGTTCACAGTATTTGGTAATTTTGTCTTCTATATATGTTACCAAGTAATGGTATTATGAAAGTATAACTTTACTTCCTAGATTTTGCCTGATCCAAGCTCTAGGAATGCTTGCAAATTATAAAAGTTATACAAAAAATCTTAAGATTTTGTTGGTTACCAACAACAGATGTATGGGCCAAAATAGCTTGGACTTGCCCAAATAAATTTTCTATTATTGTATATTGTGCCACTACTAATCATTAATTGAATTGAATTTCTATAAATGTGACTCTGACCTGCTTTTCACTTATTTCCTGATCGTTCTTGAATACAACTCATATGGTTACAAACTTACAATAAGTAAAAGAATAATAATCATAATTTTAACCTTTTGGTGAAAATAGAGTTAAAGGGTACCAATCACCAAAAAATATTTTACTCTGTATGTTAGAGGTTCCATGTCATTCTACTATATTCCAAATACGGGCTTCGAATATCACTTCTATAGAGAGATATTACAAGTTTAATTATACTCTCTATAAGCATAAAAGTGACTCGTGAGTAGACTACTCAACGCTACCCTACACGCCAAGATAAGGGCTCGCGCGGAACCCAACTCGGAGGTTCGATTCCGCGCGAGCACCTTCATGTTATCCTTTATATCTTTCATACTCCTAAAGTGTTGACCTATAGAATTTCAGAAAAAGTTCTTTGAGGTTAATTTTATCCTTCCTAGCAGTATACAAATTCTTTTTTCAGGTGGTTGGTACCCTTTAACATATGAATGCTATAATGATTTGAGGTTCTATACTGCAGCATTTATAAAAACAGGAGTCATGCATGAGATGTGTTGTAAATTGGATGCATAAACTGGTATTGTTGTGGTAAGTTTAGATATGTGTGTCTCTTTGTTGATAATTATCCGGACATACGAGCATGTTCACACAAGCAGGCTAATTTTAAATTTGCTCACAATAATTCTTGTCATATAATAATATGGTTTGAAAGGAAGGAGTGGAAATAAAACATTCATCATTAGTTTCTTTTTATGTAACAATGAATTTTATGTTATTACATTGCATGATATGTAAGCTATATTATGGCAATATTGCCAGTAATGAGAAAATGTACTTGCAAAGTGGTCATGTGCATTCTTTGGACGTAAACATTTTAAAAAGCTATTTCCTCAAATTCTCTCTGTAAAAAAAATACGGAAGGGGAAAAAGAAACAAAGGAAGACACATGATTTCCCTTTGTTTTTTTTTTTGGGGGGGGGTTTTGTTTGTTTGTTTGGTTTTTTTTTCCTTCTCTTTTATTTAGTACTTAGTGTTAAAAGCAAAACTTTGTAGCAGCTTATAATTATTATCTCTTCAGGAACTAAAATCAGAAATCTTACAATTTTTTTTCTAGGGGAGGCATATGAAAACCAAATCAATATTGATATTTAATTTTATTTCATTTTTATTCAGCTTATAATTTTAAAAAATCAGAAGGGAAAGTGAAACAAAGTAAAACACATGATATCTCTTGTGAATGTTGTCCCTTATCTTTTATTTAGTACTCAGTATTATAAACAAAAACTTTGTGGCAGCTTATAGTTATTATCTTTTCAGGAACTAAAATCAGTCATCTGACCAAAAAAAAATTTATGAGGGCATGTAAAAACCAATTCAGTATTGATATTTAATTTTATCCATTTTTATTCAGCTTATAATTTAATCTTTTGCTTTAATTGCAAGTATTATTGTCACCCTTGTTTATATCAAAAAGTCAGTTCTAACCCTGTTTCTCTTGAAATGCAATTCAGTTATTAAGACATAACTCAAGATAAGTTTAAACATGTTTCGTTTCAATGTATTATGTCAGCGCTCTTTTTCTTTTTTTTCTCTCTCTCTCTCAACTTCTCAGGAAGCAAGAAGAAAAGAACAAGAACTTTTGATGAGTGTATGACCTGCCCCTCCCATCTTCAAATTGAAATGGTGGAAAAACAGCACAAAACGAGAAGAGCATGATGATTTGTCTTAGAACCGTGATCCAGCTGATGATTGCTTCGCTTTTTCATGTCTTCCATTGGGATTAGGAATGTCCATGTGAGACGGTTGTCGCGGGTAGAGGACTTGGAGAGAGATAGAACAAAGTGGAAAGCAATGATGGAAAAGGATACACTTACACAGTGGGTACATCACTCAGGCAGATAAGTCGCTGGGCTGTGGATTAAATGGTCCATTGGCATTAATCTACCCAGGAGAGAAAGGGTTCCTGCTTAGGCATGCATGTGAATGGTGCAAGTTATGACAGGAATACTCCCAGGGGAAGCGAAGGTGGTGCACACTGCAGGCCTGAAATGCAGTGACCTAGGGGATTAATAACATTTAAAAATTCACGTAATGGATAAATGTAAAATATTATTTTTTGTTAATCGAGATAAATCCAAATGAAGATGAGAATAATTTCTAACCACCAGTGTTACCTCAAACATCTGTTTATGTGAGCACTTTCCTCTTCATGATTCTTCAAGATACTGAAGAAGTTAAGGAGGCACGATGGCTCAGTGGTAGAGCAGTGGTCTCGTAATTGGGAGTACCCGGGTTCGAAACCAAGTGGATGCGCTAGTGCCCTTTGGTAAGGCATTAATCCTTATCACCAGGTCCCTCGGAGAGGACTTTAAACCGTCGGTACCCTGGTTGCCTATTTACAAGCATTCACATGCTTTCTTAGCAGTCAGGTAAAATAAACCATCGACCATCAAGTTATGTTTGGTTAATACCTCTTCCTGCTTCCTTGTGGTAGCATGGGGGGACAGGCAGAGATAATGGAGCCAAGTAATTGTTCCTCTTATAATCACAGAGGGTGTTTTGCTACTAGGCAGACAGCTTTGTCACTTTCATTGAAATGATTAATACAGGTTTTATTTGTGTCTCTCATGAATCAAGAGCTGCTTTAATACTGTAGGAGAAGATAGCATTTTTTCTAGAAATTTAATTTCCTCTCTTCTTCTATTCAACTGGATTGTATTTTCATCCGTAATCTTACTTTATTACAGTGAAGTTGTTCACCTTCAAATGTTACGGAAGAAAGTAGCTGTACTGTCACGAATTAAGATAGTGTAATGTAGCTTTACATTTAAAAAAAAAAGGAAAAAAAGAAATATGTTGTTACACCTCTAGACCTTTAGACTTTGCCCTGGATGAGAGAACAGGAGTAAGGGCTAACATGATGAAAAATCAAATGTCAGTCTTAGTTCTTGTCAGTATTTGTATACAATGATGATAAGGACATGGCTTTGGGCTATCCTCTAGCATTAAAAAAAAAAACCTTGGCAGTTTATGCTCATCCTTTTAATGTTACCAGCTTCCTGATGGAGGTCAACACTTGGAGCTATTCCAACTCTAGACATCTATAATACTGGGTTTCTGGTAGTCTAATAAACTTGTTTGTAGTTAGCACATGTTACGAAAGATCCCAAACCATCACAGAATGGTTTAATATAGAAAGCTGGGTCCCACTCTGTGTATTTTATGATGATCACTCCCAAAGTGATGGAGGCGCTCCTTGAATATCGTTCGTTTCTCCTTTTGAAAACAAAACTTCCCCCAGAATATGAAATGCTCAGTTGGTGCATACATGAAAAATGATTGCAAAGCTTTCTTAAGCATATATCTAGTATTAGCCTCATAGAATTCCATACAGTAGTATGAATGACCTCTATCTGCTTGTATACAGAGTATATATGAACAGGCTTATTGCTTTAGAGGATGGATGCCCATGTGGTTCACTGCAAGAATTGATTCCAGTTTAAAACAATATATATATAGTGTATTGAATCAGGTCTTAACCTGCTTTACAATGCTTGTGTCACAGTTGAAAGTACAGGACTTTTGTAACTTATTTTTCAGTTTAGACAGTTGAGATCATGTGATATTTATTATAGGTGTTTGCCAAGTAATGTGTGTCAAGGAGGTCTGCACTATCCATTTGGAAAAATTTTAATATTTGTTAGAGGAAGTCAACAGGGAAAGTCTCATATGAAATAAGAATTTCTTTCTTACCGCAAACCCAAAGCTGTGATTTTCCCTAATACAACCCATTTTCAAGGGCCATCCAAATGGGATGGTGGAATATCTTTTGAAAACTATCAAGGAAATCCTTTAGGGTTTACATGTAACGACAGTGCTTATAATTAGATTAGGTGTTATATTAATGATATTAACAATTTTCATTATGTACATATGTGGAATCGAGTAGTTGGAATGCTTGTCTGAGATAGGGGTAATATTTTTTGAAAGTTTAAAAGCCTTTTGCATGGCACTTATTTACTTTAGGAAGGCATTTCATCTACATTGCTTCTCTCCACCCAGGTGTATGAATGGCTTCTTTGTGGGGTGCAAACCATTGTGTAAATGCCATGGTGCCTGGCTGGAATGCTTCCTGTGGAGTGAAGAGAGGGCAATGTAAGTGCAGAATTGCAACTGAATCCAACATGTAGAGCAATATTTATGTATTATAAGCATATATTACAGTATCAGTTGCCCCGAGTTGTAGACAAGTGAAATATTGTTTTGTCATAGCCAATATATTTAATATCTCCTGAAGGTGGAGCCAGCAAATGTTATTTTAATCTATACAAGTGCATCTATTCACCTATTCAAGTATATCAGGCATCTAGGCATCTTTATCATAACTCATATTAATGAAAGTTTTTTGCTCATCTTTAATCAAGCAACATGTTGCTCTTGCTGCTAGATAAGATGGAAAATTTTCTTAAACAAATGTTTGAGGTTGTCAAGAGTTAACCTTTGCTTTTTTGTGGAAATAGTTAATTGAACATAATTCTTTAGACAAGAATGTTCATGTGTCCAAATCATTTGCTTTTCCACACCCCTCTAAACTTTGATCATGTATTCATGATGGTATTCTTAACCCTTTCAAACATGTTCTGATATTCTGCTGAGGATTTCATTTTTAAATATGGACTTTGGCTTTTCATAAAGTCTAACAGATTTTGTTATGATCAGGTATTTCTAAACACCGTAGATCAAATTCATTTTGCTTAGTAAAGCATTTAACCGCAGTGTTTGTGTAGAAAATTATTCAAACATTTCCAAAACATTTACAAAAGCCAGGTGCATTGCTTATTGAATTTTGAGAATAATACAACAAAGTCAAATATTATGGTTTTGGAATTGATCCAGAGTTTTTTTAGTGCATGCAAAAAATGCATAATATGTTGTTTTTAAAAAACTTTCACAAAGGCACAAAGAAACCAGTCTCTTTTTTTTTCTTTTTTCTTTTTTCTTTTTTTTTTTGGGGGGGGTAATTTTGTGGATTTTGTGACGAGTTTTTACGTCAGTTTTTATTTTCCATGTAATGACCTTCTTTAGAATCTCAAAAGCATTTTTACAGGTTTGGATACTATATAAAGATGATCTCCATAAAATATTTTGATACTTACATGTGTATTTTTCTTTCTCCGTTTTGACTTAAAAACTTAGACTGTCAAAAAGCATGCTAATCATAATTGCCTTTTAACACACTTTTTGGTCCAAAATTGATAGAAAAACTGACTCATACATTAGAGATTTCCAAAATTTACCACAGGTTGTTTTGGTTGAAGCCTTGTAAATCAAATGCATTTACCATGTCCATGTGATTACTTTCATTAGTAATTGACTTTAAACATCCATCCAGTATTCTTGCAGCAAGTCCAAAATGTCTCTTTGCCACTTCTTTTCAACTCATCCCACCCATGCTATTTAGGGTTCAGGTACAGAAACTAAGCTTACTAAATGCTGTTATTCCATGTTGTATCTAATTATTTTGTCATCCACTGATCCTGTATATTATGTAGCTTGAATAAACCTTTGTGTTCGGGGTTGTATGTTGTGTGAAATATTCACTGATTAAAGACAGACTGTGTCGCATTGCCTGTTTTGCAGATATAGTGTGGCATTCATGGTGGTCAGGAATGTTGTTAATTTTGTATAAAACACCAACTTAATCACCATGAAAACAGCTCTAGACTATTTAATCTCCATATGATCCCCTCATCCATGATTGACAGTGGGGACAATGAAGGCAGGGGGGCACTTGTTCACCGTCCGTATATGGTCACTACACACATTTGAGTTGACACGAACTTGACTAGTTTTCCTCAGTGAAAGATACCAGCGTTCTTTTTGGGGAAATGGACAAATTGGATTTTTTTTTTTTCATCGTAACCGGAAAATGACCCCAAGACACATATGTAAACTACGTTTTACTGAAAGAGATATGATATAAGAAGGTTAAATAATTGGAACTGTTTGGCGTTCTGTTCTGTCTCTAGACCCTAACCAGCCCACTGATCTCTAATTACCGTGGAGATCAGTGCCCTAACCCCAAACAGCTTGTGTTGGATGAGTTGAATAGGAAGGAACATCCTGAACATTTGTGCTAGAATACTGAATGGACATTTCTAGTAATAATTCTGAAATTCATTAAGGTAATATATTACATTTGAAGTCAATAACCAAGCGTATATGGCTACTTTGGACAATGCAATGAATACTTTGTTTTTCTTTTAAAGTTTGAAAAGAAAAGTACTCAAAAATGGCATTTTCCAAATTATTTTTGTCATTTTGCACCGTTAACGTAAATGACACCTGAATGTATCAGAACATATCTTATAATAGACATGTAATATATAATAACCAAACCTGTAGGACATTTGTCAGGTCCTAGACAAACTCATTACGTGGGGAATAGACATCGAAGTAAAAATTCATCTCAAAAATCTGGGTGTACCGAAACTTTTGACCAGCACTATGTTTCTTGGATTTTTAGCAAGTGAGGTCGGAGTTGCCTGTAACCCTTTTTGTCCATGATACAGACTAATATATTAATCTGAAATGGGGATAGTAATCTGAATTTCAGAACTTATTGCCTCTTGGTATATATTCCATGCTTTTCTGTCTACTTTCATTTAAAGATATGTTAACTTTAAATATTGATTAAAATGTGTTATGTGTAAAATATATATTTTTGTCCCTTTGTGTTTTCTTGTCGGCAGCTTGAATGAAACAACTATGTGAATCATTATTCTGAAGTGTGTGAATGTATGGCTTCATACTGCTTCTACCTTACCTACGGCCCGACCCATGCACATCCATGCCCCACTCACCCTCATTCACCCCACTCACCAGCAAGTAAATACACACCATAGTGTTTCACCCCCAGCTATCAGACACCAATACCACTAAACTCTATGAGTTCAGTGACCAATACCCTAGTCCCCACCTCTCAAAAGTTTGATTTGTTTGATCAGAAAAATCAGTTTCCAGAATCGTGTTGTTTGAAGCAGCCATAATCAAACAAGCTGTAGCACTTTATTCTGTAAAGTGCGAGAGTATACCTAGCGAACTTTTATGGGATTGTTCTTCCTTGGTAGGCATATCCCCCATATAATATCGAATACTAGTTGATCCTTAAATGAATTAAGGACTTTCCCTTTTCTGTCTTCTCTTTACCTTTGGCTTTTATACAGTTATTGGTATCAAATATGGAGGAAGGGATGGGAGGATGGGTAGCTGAAAGAACGAACAAAAGTAAATCAAGATGATAAGCTTACAATGCGGAGAGGGGGGTGCAGCCCCTGAGCCCCGACAATTATTGTTAATTTGTATATGTATTACATATTTTGATGACAAAATTATGTATTTCCACAATAATAAAGTGTGATCGCAGTGTATAGAAACCAGGATCACGGCTATATACATGTAGGTTATGTAGTATACTAAACCAAAAAATTAAGTTCCCCAGACACCTTTTTTGCTATCAGAAATCGATAAAATTTGTTCCTAAGGCAAAGTATGCAAAATTTCCCTACCAATATTTTTATTGGTTATTTGTAACTTTTTAAGTTATTTTTGGGGGGTTGAGTATATTATTCATATGTAGTAATAGTAGAGTATGAGTGCCAGCTAATGAATTCCAAGCTAGGATTCCTGAGACTTTAAACACCCATATTTTGACCCATGCTCGAGAATGTAAAAAGAAAGTTTATTTCGTAATTCATCTTTCCTCAGATATTAAGTTCAGTGAAGCATTCAAGTCTGAGCTTGATATTTTCTGTAAATCACTTTCCCTTATTTCAATCTTCATTTAAGTATCGTGTTGACTATTTGTGTACTGTCCTTTGCATGAATTTTTCACGAATATTTTCATTTCCGAACAATGCATGCACTATTATGTCAGCCATTGTTTTTCACATTAAGTCATATAGGTTTACTAAAGGCCTATATCCTCCCCCGGCCAGTACTCGTCGCTCCATATGGTCAAAGTAATGCGACATTGCATGGGTAACCATGGCAACGACAGATGTGGTTTTGACCTCTCCTTCAGAGGTCAAGAGGAGAGAAGCTCAGATTACGACATTCCAGACCGTGTTCTAATTTCCTGGAAAATAACGCAGGGCGTCTCTGTAATTTGGATGTCTTACAAAGTCTGATGGGCGTCTGACCTTTCTTCACTGTTAATCACTTCTTTAATTGAAGTGATGTTACGTTTGAAATTTTCCTTTTACCTTTTTTCATTTCATATTCGTAGTATTAATTTTTTTCAATTTTGTCAATATTCGGTTTCCGTTTGAGACTCTTATCGGGGGGGGGGGGGGAGGTTCTAGCTAGATAGTAGCTAGGGCATTTTATAAAACTGAGATGAAGATGGCTGTACTGACAATGATTGCATAAAATATCAAGTTAAACATGACAATTACAGCTTCCAAGCCATGTAGCGGCTACGTTTATCACGACTATATAAAGCCAGGAATGAAATACAAGTGAGAACAATATATATATACATATATATATATATATATATATATATATATATATATATATATATATATATATATATATATATATATATATATATATATATATATATATATACAGACGGCCGCCACTTCTCCCAAAGAGCCTCCACTGAATGCATTTCTTGCTGCATATTGTATTTCATTAGTCAAGCTTCATGGTTGTCACTCAGTGGTGGATTGGGGGGGGGGGCAATCCCGTCCCGTGCCCCCCCCCCCCTTCTGAAAGAAAACAATTATTATTGAATTATGGAGAATTATGGAGGGATACTGGACCCCATTCCCCCCCCCCCCCTCACTGAGCGAATTTTGGAGGGCTGGCGACAAAAAAAAAATTGTCGCCACCCCCCCCCCCCCCCCGAGCGACTTTTGGAGAGCTGGCGAGACCAAGAAAATAAGGATCTCCCTCCAAGCAGTTTCCCAAAGTTGACAATCCTGCATTTGTGTGCCCCTCCCCTCCCCCCCCCCCCCCCCCTCATACAAAATCCTGAATCCGCCCCTGGTTGCATGTCACGACGGAACCATTTTGGTGAAGGCTCGAATATCGGAATAAACTTTTACGTTTGAGATCTAGTCTGTTCGTAAAACGAGATCTTAAAATCCCCCTATTAGATTATGTTGGTACTACTAGTATTGCAGAATGTGAATCATGGATACCTTTGACTTTAGTCGTAAGTTATTTTTAGAGGGAAATTCCGGCCAACTCTGTTCAGAGTTCACAAAAGTCAAATGATATGCCTATCTTATTGTCAATAAGAGAGAAAAGCACCCCGTACTGTTAAAACGTGTCACAAAATAATTATTGCTAATATAGAAAGAGACCACATGCAGGGAATGACATAGCTAAAGACATGATCATCATTAACAAACGATTACGAATGTTTTTGTTTGGTAAATTGAGAAATTCTAGACGTCTTCTAATGTCTTCTGTCATCATGACTCATGGAAAAAGTTGAAATGTGGATCAGAATTGTGAAAGTATGTGGGTATAGGCCTAGTTGCTATGGTAACACACACTCTATCTTGTTCGATATGGCAGCATTGCTGTATCGGCCGAATAAACTTGCGGTGGGGTATGTTTACAAACAAGGAAATATCCACAATAATGATGAATCACAAGATATAGGAATTCCTGGTTTTTGTTTGAAGACCACTCTTTCGTTTGTCTACACCAGTAGTCATTCAATCATTCAGGTATAATGGAATGACTACACGAAATACCGTATCATACGTGAATTATTGAATGATGTGTCAAAATAAGACGATTTTTGTCCTGACCATTCAACCAACGTAATTCTATATTTAGCAATACATATACCTTTCTCTTTTCTTGAAACACCACTTTTTGGAAAGGAACTCTTCACAATACGCTTTCCAATTGTAATTAGGTTTATCTTTCCAGACACCGGCTGACCGGCTTACCAATTACATTTTCTATTGAACATCATAATAAAGTATAGGCCCTACAGTCAGGATTCCGAATTTTAACTATATTTTAAAACCACATTTATATCAAAAGTTACCGCGGCATGAAAATACTCATTATCATCATCATGTCCCAATTAAAATTTGTCATGATTATAAAAAAGTGAGTAATTTTTACTCTTGTTATTATGATATTTTTGATATGCCGTTTGACCTCATCAAGATCGATATAACCGCTACCCCCACCCCTTCCGTCAAGTTCTGACAACAGGCCAAAATTTGATTTCCCATTTGTATGCATCGGTTAACCACACAAAATGTAATGAAGTAAGTCCGTGTTTTGTTTTATTTATTTTCGATTGTATGAAAGAGATCAGCAAAAATTTAGGACCGGCACAAAAATGTCAAAATAAGCATTTACTCTTAATTGATACATTCAGTTCCTTTTTATCTATTTTATTAAATGGAAAGAAGAAATGAACAGGCCGGGAGTTTCAAGTACATGTATATCAAAATGGAGTATGTTGCACTCACTAGAAAATAGTGGATTCTTCCATACGCATGTCGACATTTCTTCCACTGTTGCACTGCACTGCCCAAACTTGAAAGGTCATTCATTTTGTTCTCCAGTGAATAAAAATGAACGTCTGATCGACTGACTAGTCAATGGACTAAAGTAACAATTAGATCTAGGTCAGTACTTTAGTTTCCAAAAATCCGTACATCGGAGGCCATCATTTCTTTACATTGTAGAATTTGTAGAATTTTATTGACTATTTCGACCCCCTCTCGGGGTATGAGAGTACAAACAAACATGAAGTGTAAATAACAATGTATAACAGACTTGTGAGTACAATTCAGTAACATTATACATAGATAATGACACAAAGATACAAACGATAATAGAGTGTATGGATACAACTTGTTTGTATAGTATCATAACGACCGGGTGTGAAATGGAGATTTGTCGGATATGTTGTGTTTGTCCTCTATAATACGAGGAGCCAATTAAGGGAATTGTGACAAATCAGTATCAGTCATCCAGTTTTCATGAATGTGTGTCATAATGATAATGGGTTCTTGTAGATGTATATAGCATTCATGTCTGTCACGCTATTTACTCCTGGCTCTCCAGTTTAAACCCTGGTATAGTGCCTACGTGCATAACATTACACGTTATTGATCTAAAGTTAAGCTGTAATAATCCCGGACGCGATATGGTCGATATCTAAGAATTCCTCAGAGTATTTATAGTAAGCATACCAGAGCAATGTAGTCACAAGTGACCGCATCTTCCTCAAAACCCAACCAGGGGGAAATCCTCAACCTTACTCTTCAGATGACTAAACCCTCTGCTTTGTCCAGCTTGCCTAGTACGGTATTCTCGTTCCATGACCAGATGACGGAAGAAAATACAGAAAGTGAAAGAAAGATGGGAGAGAGGAGAGACAGAGAGACAGAGAGAGAGAGACAGAGAGAGAAGGAGAGAGAGAGAGAGAGAGAGAGAGAGAGAGAGAGAGAGGGGGGGGGGAGGAAGGAAGGAGATGTGGCTAGCGTCTTCTCAGAAAACTGAGATCCCAAAATAATCACATACAGAAATAAGCTTATTATAGATTTATTAATGATGTGAATCTGGATCCCCTCCCCCCCCCCCCCCCCCCCCCCCCCCATTTTGATGATGAATAAGAAATGGAGATTTCATGTCCATTTTTTTTCGTAATGGAGAAACTTTCACCTTTGGCGATTTCGATAAATAGAACTTGATACAAATTCTATCAAATATCTTGCAGACATTTTGATAATTATACTCACATCACTCAGGCAGTTGCTGAAAATAATGTCAACGATCTTACTTGAAAAATTTTTTGTGTCCCGATGCACGGTAATGAGGAGGAGAATGATTCATAACGTGCATCCAGACAATGATTCATTAAGTAATTTTCATAATTTTAATGCTAGATTAACAAAAAATAAGTTATCGTTGCGACGTGTGAGAGAAAGGAAAAGATGCGGGGGGGGGGGGGGAAGGGTGGGAGATGGTTAGAGTCTCCTGAACCCATACTGATACTAAAAACAATATGAAATGACGCAGTAGTTATAAATTGTCTGTCATGAACAATAATGCATTTCAAAAAGGGAAAACCTTATCACTCTTCCATCACATTAAAGTTCTAAATGTCATTTAATAAAGGGTTGCTTTGAAATTCTGATAGGAGGAACATCCGAACATCCTATATGATAAGGAAGGAACTTGAATGTAAACTGAAAATGGTTTTTGAGTGGAACTGGAAGGTTCATGTTTGTTTTCAACATGTTAAAGGAACTTCACTTATTATAAGTTTTATAAATTTACTTTTTTTTCTTGTGAATGTTTGGATGTATGGTCAGATATTACTTATAAACGGTATTTATATTTCCCCCTAAAGCCCTATAAAATCAAATAAGCCAATCCTAGTACTTTTAAAATTCTATTAATAATATTTATTTTGTATTATTTATCCATTGTTATTTCCGTGGTCAGTCGTATACTTTTACATACCGAAGTCCTGCAAATCTGAGGAAGGCGGAAGATTAAAAACTGCAATCTCGCTACACCAATCATGTCAGTTTTCAGACGGTGCGGCGGTAGATTTTGCGTGGGTGCACTATACTTGAGAGTAACTTTTGTGTATACCACAAAACATTCATAAGAGAAGAGTCACTCGTGCATGTGAGACACTAGTTAGTCAGTGCGCTTCCAGATAATCATTCTATGCCTGGTGCTCGTATAAGTGAGTCCAACCATACTATCGTGAAAAGGGCATTCAAAGTAGCTTCGAAATAGCAGGCCTCCTTGTCGACCTGTCGTCCTATTAAATCGGAGTTATACTTGTATATTCTTTTGTGAAAGATGCACATCACGCTGTTTTCTCATGAGTAGTTTGGTTAAAGTATAGACGTACATGAGAGTTGACGCTGTAGTTTCTTGAACTTGAAGGTCTTCTTTTCTTGTGAGGTGTTTATCTAGGAGCAGAAAATATTGTTTTTTTAGCGGACTGATGTCACCGATCGTCCCCTCAATGGAAGGCGAGAACAACAAGGTATCATTCGCTCAGGCGGATGAAGTGATCCCACCAGCAGAGAACTATGATGCCGTCGACCGGTACGTGTTCGGCAGTCTTCGTCGCTCTGTCCGTTTGAATTCGTCGTCGCAGATCCGAAAGGCTTCCGTGACCAACTCCAGCCAAGGGGTGGGAAGCGATATCGAGGAAGAGGGTGAACTGGTGGAGGAGGAGGATACTTTCGACGAGAATGCCGCCATCGCCAAGCATATCGAAGAAAATGTAGTCGGCAATGAAACTGTTTACGATGGACCCTACGGAGAAAGAGAGAGTGAGTTTGCATCTTCTTAACTTCATAATTATAATGAATCTTCAGAGAGGCACATTATGTTATAGTGAATACATACCAACCCCCAATATTAATGTTGACCAACCCTAAAATTACGACTGCCTCCCATTTCCATATATATAGGACTAATGATCTATTCTTTACCATTATTTCAATCTTTTATATATTTTCTTGCCAATGTTGCATCATCTTGTGTCAGTTCTAAATTTCTCATATTCGTTATTCTATCTTTAAAAATATCCGTGGAGTAAACATTTCTTGATGTTGTTACAGATTCACATTCACCTTTAACTTTTAAGAACCTCTCCCACTTCATGTAGATTTGCGTCTGTTCTTTAATAGGATTAGATGATAGGATTATATACACGGTAAGACTCCACATCCAGAAAATCATCTCCTCACTCTCTCTCTCCCTCTCCCTCCCTTCCGGTTCCTCTCCCTGTCCGTCTCTATACGTTTCTCTCATTCTATCTCTCTGTCGGTTCTGTCGTTCTGTCTGTCTGTCTGACGACGTTTCTTGCCCTTCTTCGTGTATCCCATCTATAATTATTACTGCCATCTTTTCTCTTATGTAATAGCGCATGCTGACTACTCTGTGTGTTATAAGTATAAATGTAATACCAAGGAGGTACTAGGCAAGCAAAGACCAGAATATACACATCTTTGTGTCTCTATCGGATCAATAACTTTTCACAAACACACTTATCAAGAGTAGATTTGACATGCTTACGACCTAGCTATACGTCATCAATTGCAGAAACAGTGTTTGCCTCGGGTGCATTCCTTATCCTTTGATCTGTTTGGAGCAGTTTCGTGTAAACACGCAACAGGATATTCCACAAATGTCTATATAATTCATTTGATTTTTCTCTCCTTCTTTTTCGTTCTTATTTCCCTCATTTGTACCTCACCTTTTAGACGAAGACCCAACGACCAGGCAATGAATTTTTGACGTTGACGAAGATATAACTTTTTTTTCTCAACAAGACGCAATATTCTCTGTATAAAATGAAAATATAGTGTCATCTATATACTTCCACTTATTTGCATTCCATATATCAAGAAATGAGCAGGATCGTGTTCAAGAGGCTCTCACCATCACCTATTGAATATACACTGTTAAAAAAATGCTAAAAAAATAAACTCAAGATGATTGATTCTCTGTACCCCTATCATTTATACCACTGTCATTTATACTTACATTTCTCACGGAGCTGCATTGAATTCCATATCATAAGAAAAATATGTCTTTTGTGAATCTGACAAAGGAAATAGAGCAAGTTACAAGGCAATGGGACATTGTTTGTGAGAGAAAACTGAGATTGTTTATTATGACTAGGTTATGGATGAATGTAAACACATAATAATATTAACACAACGATCTGATATTAACCATAATATATGATTCACATTTTCTCCAAGCAGAAGATGAAAACTGAATTAAATTTAGAATTCTGTTTCTCTTTTATTTTCATTATCAATTGTAAAGCATCTACAGCACGCAGAACAATATTTCAGGCCGGTTTTTTTTTGTTTTGTGTTGTTTTTTTTGTTTTTGTTTCTGTTTTTTTGTTTGTTTTTTTAATTGATGAAAATTGACTCCTGTTGATCCAAATTCTGCAGCGGTACATCTTTGCTCTATAAAATTTGCATGTTGCACGAGTAATTTGAAGACGCGTTTGAGAAGACTATTTAGCGAAAGTAGGATTTTTAATGACATTGTTTATGGCACTCACATGCCATGTAATGTATTAATGTGATTGTGATCACATGATAATATTCCGCAAAATTGATCAGGTGGTACTTTCAGGAAGCCTTTCTTTCCTTCTTCAAATATCTTAGAATTTGATCTTAGCCAGGCCGATTGACTTATTTAACCTCTCTCTGAAAGAAAAAGACTCTTAAAGACAGATCATTGTCCATGTCGCATTTCTTTTCATTTTCTCTTGAGAACATGTTGATATGCCAACATTAGTTTATAATCACCATCACCATCATTAACATCCTCATCATCATCATCACCATCATCATCATCATCATCATCATCATCATCATCATCCTCATCATCATCATCATTATCCTCATCATCCTCATCATCATCATCATCATTATTCATTTTATTCATTCCTTCAGTGTGATATAATTTTTCTGACGATAATTATCGTTATAATGTAATTTGTTTGGAAAGTAGGTTTAAGTATGAAGTTTACATGCCTAACATGGCAAATTCATCTGACTCTATCCCACGATACATGCGATCATAAGTCACTTCACAACTTCAACGAGTTGATCACTTCCATAGACCTTCGATTATTTCCGGAGAATGTCGATATGAATGTTACAAAGGCGTCATGTTTGTCAGTCCTTGATCGCAATCCCTTGTAGTGAAGTTGAAGAGGTAAAAAGTGAAGAAAAGGGGATAAATTACAAACAAATGTGAAATTATTTTATGTAGATTGTATGCAATTAAAACTCTTTTCAAAACTAACCATAGCTATATGAAGTAAGGTTCATTTCATTACAGCCATTATAAAGACATATATTACTGACATGAAATTTCAACCAGCTGAGCTTTTACAAGTTGGTTGGGATAGCCCAGAGACATGGAAAACAATGCATCCAAGAATGGGTCTTAAGATTAGAGAAAAGGACAAATAAAACACACGACAGTCAAACATTAAAAAGAATAAGTTAATTTGCAATATTCATTGACAGAAGTAACATTTGACTTTAGTAGCCGGCCTGGAGCCCCATACAAACATAGCAAATAATAATATTTATTTTGTGATTGGTCCACTTGTAACATGTGTAGTAAGTATTCAAACGCTAAATTCATGTTCGAGTATGAGCAGGGTTGAGCTGGTGCATCGTTACTGCTTTATGTTGATGATATATCAAAATCGATATGAATAATGAAAATAGATAAATAAGACTACTAAAATGATTTGAAATTCACATAATAGCAAGTTCACTTTTTTATTTTCCCGTTGCATTCGGCAAATGTTCAATGAAACTAACATTCGTTGTTTTCAGTAAACGAATACTGCAGGCCTATACAGTTATTCATTTGAGACAAATATGTACATATCCTACCGCAAAGGAATTATATATTTTTGACATGTGCAGTCTACTGAATCTTGTTGGAAATGTGATGAAATGTTGTTAACTTAATCTTACCTACTTTCTCTCTGTCTATCTGGTCTATTTTCTCTTTTCATAGTTGTCTACTGTGACTACACAGCATCGGGAAGGTATGTAAAGTCTCTTCTTCCTTGTCTTTGTCAAAATGTTATTGATTCTTTGTTATAAGTGGATTAGACAGGACTAGTTTGTTGTTGACTGATTGACCTTAAATCCTATATGCCTTATGAACACAGGTCAGCCAATAGTACACCAGTTGAACTGTAATATCAAAACCAGTTCATGCAGTAATCGACACTATCAATCACCAGAACTTCCTGATCCATTTCACAGATTGAAATCGGTCTGGTTATATATAATCCAATCCCTTAAAGGGCAATCCAACCTTGGTAATAAGATGATTTGTGTGAAAGCAGAAAAATAAGAAAAACTGGATGGTGAAAGTTTGAAAGAAATCGGGCAAGGACTAAGAAAGTTATGGATGATTGAAAAATGAGATCACTACATCTATGCGAATCTCAAATTGGCAATTTGGTCAGTCAATTGTGACATTTTTGTGGACAACTCTCCCATTTGTCGTGCACAAAAATATCATTAATTTGCGGTTTTCTTCGAGGCGCTTTTCCCCTGATGGGGGCAGTACTCAAAATATATTGGAGATAGCATATTGTAAAGAAAAATATCCTACTGAGTAATACATTTTGAAAAAAGTGACATTTTAGTCATTTTGTGTGTTGGAGCGAATGGGGGAGTTGTCCACAGCTACATCACAGTGACATTACCTATTCGGCCAATTTGAAATTCCCATATGTATAGTGATTACAACTTTCAAAAAATCATAACTTTCTTATTGCTTGTCCGATTTTGTTCAAACTTTCACCAATCTGCTTCTCCGATTTTTCCTCGTTCTTTCAAAGCAACTTGCTATTAAGGTTGGATTTCCCTTTAATACTATAGGCCTACTGGTTGAAACACTGGTGACGGTTTTCCATCAGAATTCAGATGGTGGGAAATAACGCATCAGAAACGAAAATGATTTTATGAACTCTTTCATGTAAAAGCAACTGCCCTTTTTTTATTCAAAACATACACACAACAGGATATTATCATAACCGGTAACAATAATATTGTGAAGGCTTCACCGAGTGTCTCTTTTTGGCGTTGAAACATTCTTAACTCGTTTGAAGTGAAATGTAAAGAAAAAAGAATCCCGAATTTCAAATTATCTGCATTATCCTCCACATTCTAACCTGATGTTGTGTTTTTAAAAATATCATTTCTTATTTTATGAAGTTATGACTCTTTTCCCTATTATGATTTTCTGTAGGTTGAATAAACTCGAGTGGTTTACTGGGCAAAGAGTGCGTGGGACCACTCCTCTACTATTCAAATAGTAACCAGATTAATCCTGCAGTACCCCCTTTACACATTGTTATTTATATTTCTCCTTCTTTCGTCTCTTTCTTGGTATTTTTTTTTGTCTGCGTACACATGAGGTGCTACACAACGCAGTTTGTCGTGTGGAATTTGTAAAATCCTTTGGCTTGACTAATCGTAGGATGTTTGGAAGTGATAAATTGGATGCCCAGAAACGACCTTGCATCCGGGGCATGGCTACGTTTCCATAAATTTCTTTTTCAAACAAAATAAGCAACGGTTGCCAAAGTGAAGTGCCACAATAACGACTAGAATTCACAAATCATTCCCATTACAACAGAGGGAAACGCATAAAACCTAGTTATACAATGGAGCTAGCTTGTATACCATGGACCCTATAGTATCATGCTTATACCACGGATTCTAGCTTCCGTGGTCATAAAATTATCATAAAAGGCGAACATAATTTTACCCTTAGGCCTAATTGGGCAACTTCCGTTATATCGTTTTCATTTCTTAGGAAACTTCAATCTATTTACTCATATCTATACAGTACACCCTTTAACTCCCTAAATCATAAAGAAACTATAATCAAACCAGGAAGAAAAAATATGATCGTGACATTCACATATGTCATGTGCATGGGGCAATTCCGCATTATGAGAAACATTTCGACAATCGTTTCAAACTGCTTAATCCTACGAAGGTAATCAAAAAGTACTATCAGAATGCAATAGTCATTGTTCACTTAAAGTGATTCATCTTTCTGGGACATCTCTTTGTGCCCTTTTTCTCCATGTACTTCACCCCACAGAATGATTTTTGTTTGTTTCGTTTTTTGTTCACTACATAGGTGAAGACTATAAGACTGTTTTTTCGTCAATTATTTTTATAGTCGAAATACTTCGAAATGTTGTCGAAACGTCTTTTTCCCCCTTCAATATAGAATCGCTATTTATGAACTTTGCAATTTTAAAAATAATAATTGTTGACAGAGCGGTGAAATTCATTGAAGACTACATCACGGAACATGTTCAGCCTCTGTACGCCAACACTCACACAACCACGGGTCTGATGGCAAGACAAACTACCAAGTTTAGAAAAGAAGCAAGGTATATAACAACAACATCATTCGAGTTACCAAAAAAAAAAAAATTTAAAAAAACTTAAAGGAAGCATAAGATTATTGATTACTGGCAATAAATATTATGGAAGAGGTGTTACGTGCCATTGTAAATGGAATGGACGGGAAAAAAAGTTGTCATTCCTATCATTGTCAACTAAACAACATTATGTTATCACTAAAGATTGTGTGCAACTCCGTCTGTTTCGCAAGTGCAAACATTATTTATGATACGCTTTACGTAACAATGTTAGATATTGCATCTGCATGGGACCTGTAACATAAAGAGATACAATCAATCTTACAATCAATTGTAGCTCTTCAGTACATGGTTTGCAATAGACTTACGATTGATATCAATCGTAAGATTGAATTATATCTTTATCATGTTTATGTTACAGGCCCCTGCTGTTGTATAGGCATTGATTACAGTTGTTATGTTTTGTACGGCGTTGCAAATTGAGAAAGACTAATGTCACTGTGCATTTTATTGAAACCAGTCAGCTTGTATTTGTTTATCTCACTCTGTGTAATAGACCTGTTCACAAATATATTCAAATTTTATGCATACTTTAAAACAAAGGTTGATTTTGACAATCTGAAAGCTTGTCAGAGGCTTGTCAGACACAGCAACAAGTAATGTATGCAAACTGGATTCCAGGTATTGTAGTTCATTCATTAATAACAGGTTCATGGAATACCTCGTTACTAGGTCCCCAGGAAAGAAACATCCATAAATTTGAATAACTTTGTGAACAGGTCTATTCCAGTGTTATCAGAATTACAGGCAAGTCTCTTTAAATAGGTGAATTACACTAGAAATACAAATATTGTTGTCCATGTAACATGTATCACCCAACCTGACAATTTTTATTATTATTTCTTATAATGAAAAACAATTTGTCATCTTTATATACCCTTTTAATGTATGGATGGTGATTTTATTGATAAGGTTTTGAAAAAAACCACACACACACACACACACACACACACACACCGAGTTGTCAAGGATGATTCTCCTCCAAAGAAATGAAGTATTCATCCACTATTCACCATTATGTTAGTGGTAATCTGGTAATAGGTCACTCTGGTATACCCGACTGTGAATTATCGTTATTACCCCTGTAGGAATATTATGAAAATGGTAATAAAACGGTATAATACAGTGTAGAGAGAAGAGAAGAACTAATTAGATGACATCTATCCTGTTCCTTGTTTTATTTTGACAGGGACATCATCAAGAAGTGTGTGAACGCGACAGATGATGATGCTCTCATCTTTACTGGTAGCGGGACCACTGGGGCAGTCAACAAATTGGTATCAGCTCTCCTACTCAAAGGGGAACGAGCCAAGAAAACAGTGAGATGTCTCATATATCTATTGCAATAACAATATCGGCCATCCTTAGTGTCATGACCGACACGGTACCCCTGGCGGATTTGGTACCGTCACCAAATCCGCCCGGCAGACCTGGTGCTCTTGACGAAACATACGGTCGCCATCACTAAAACGGGGCATGACTGTATATAATATATTATAATGTGTGAGAAATTTGTTCTAATACTATAGCATCGGCAACTCTCGTGGGTAAATTTACATAATGTGAGAAATCAATTGGATTGAATGAGAGAAATAATTTGCGTAGCTAAATTCATTGTTCCTCCTTACTGACTTCCTTTTTGTGGAAATAACTGCAGGGTTTGCAAAAACTGTCTCCGCCGGGAGTCGAACCCGGGTCTTTGGCACTGTACGCCAAACGCCTTAACCACTAGACCACGGAGGCGGGTTGAGTGGTTTCCGGCTACCCCAGGTACAAACACCGACAGGCAGCCCTTGTAACCCTTCGCAGTTAATTTATTCGTTTTCTCTGAGGGACAGGGGAGTATTGTTCAATACTATTGTTCACTACTCCCCTGTCAGGAAGTCAGTAAAGAGGAACAATGAATTTAGCTACGCAAATTATTTCTCTCATTCAATTCAATAGGCCGGTTTACTAACATATTCAAATTTTATGCATGCTTTTTAAACAAAGGTTGTTCTTGACAACCTGAAAGCTTGCCCGATGCTTGCCCGACATAGCAACAAGTAATGTATGCAAACTGGATTCCTAGTATTGTAGTCCATTTATTAATAACAGGTTTGTGGAATACCTGGTCACTAGGTCCTCCGGAAAGAAACATCCATAAATTTGAATAACTTAGTAAACCGGTCTATTGATTTCTCACATTATATATATATATATATATATATATATATATATATATATATATATATGTATTCTGTTTTATGGATCCTTTTATCCCCTTTATTACTATCTGTGATTATCAAATTATTTAGCCAATAACTTTTTTTTTTAAATTTTAGATCTAGGCCTACCGTGTATTATCGCTCTTTATTATATTCACAGGTGTTAAAGGGAAATTCTACCTGGAAAGTTGTTCTGAAAGAAAGAAGAAAAATCAGAAAAGCAGATTTGTGAAAGTTTGAACGAAATCGGACAAGCAATAACAAAAGTTATAAATTTTGGAAAGTAGTAATCACTATTACAGGGTGGCCCAAAAAGAATGCAACATCTGAGATCTGCCCTTCCAAAGACATAATTGACACAATATCATTTAGTTCTTCTTTTATTTAGGTGCAAAACTCCGAGTAAAATTACATTAAGATCATCAATTTTGGGTAAGGCGTTTTGATTCTACAGCTATTTTTGTGAGACAATGTCATTTTCAAAATTTGCTACTTTTGCAATTGTAGTTATGCTTGAAGCAGCGAGAATTTTGCCAATGACGGCTTTTCATACAGTCAGCTTTGCTGACAAACGATCGACTGATCTCGCTTTGAAAACGAAGACAAAATGAACGAAACGAATATTCTATGAAAAGCCGTCATTGGCAAATTTTATCGCTGCTTCAAGCATGATTACGGTTGCAAAAGGAGCAAGTTTTGAAAATGACATTGCCTCCCAAAAATAACCGTAGAATCAAAACGCCTTACCAAAAATTGATGATCTCTTTGTCATTTTACTCGGGAAAGAGTTTTCTACACAATAAAACTGAAACTAATGATATTGTGTAAATTAATGATGACGTTGAAATGGCAGATCCCAGGTGTTGCATTTTTTTCTGGGCCACCCTGTATATGGGAATTTCAAATTGGCCAAATAGGTAATGTCACTGTGATGTAGTGGCGGACAACTCCCGTTTGCTCCAACACACAAATGGCTAAAATGTCGTGTTTTTTTTCAAAATGTATTACTCAGTAGATCTTTTTCCTTTATGAGGACCTATAACAATAATGTTACCTACAATATATTTTGAGTACAGGCCTAAGGGAAATGGCGCTTCGGAGAAAATCGCAAATTAATGATGTTTTTGTGTACTGCAAACGGGAGAGTTGACCGCCAGTACTTCTGTCACAATCGACTCACCAAATTGCTAATTTGAGATTCGCATAGATTTAGTGATCTCATATTTAAAAATCCATAACTTCTCATTCTTTGTCCGAATTCTTTCAAACTGTTTTTCTGATTTTTCTGCTTTCACGCAAATCAGCTTATTATCAAGGTTGGATTACCCTTTAAAGTATCACTGATGTTATCGTTGTTCGTTGTACGTACAGACAGTAATCCATACATCACCCCTTGACAAAATAATTTGCTGTTGCTTTTATCTGCGTATGCATATTTCAAAATCTTTTCTCTGATAGGTTGTCTTCGTCGGACCTTATGAACATCATTCAAACCTACTTCCATGGAAAGAAACAGGAGCTAAGGTAAGCTTTTCTTCCCACTTTTTCATTTTGTCTATTCTGCTCCTATCTTTCCTTCTTCGTCTTCTCTCACTTTCTTCTAATAATTCTTCTTATTTCCTTCTTGTTTTTGTGGTTTCATTTTTTCCTTTATTACTTTCTTCTCCTTATTCGTTTTCTTCTCTTTAGTCTATTCTTTTATCTCTCTCTTTTTACTTATTCCTAATGATCATAATCTTCATCCTTTTCATGATCATCTTCCTGTTCTTCTACTTGCTTTCCTTTCCTTCTTTCGATTCTTTATTTCTTCGTCTGTCTTCCTTTACTTCTCATTGCCCTTCCCTTTTTCTTCTTTTTATTAATCCTCGTCTATATGTTCTTCATCAGGGATGCCAGATTTTAGGCACTTTCAGGCTCTTTTACAACGTGTATCGAGGTCTAACATTTACATTATATTTAGTCCTCAATAACTGTTCAAACCAACTGGTATCCCTACCCATACTTATGACCTTATTCTCTTTCGTATTCCCCGCATTATTTCTGGGCGTCAAATTAATGATATGTTCAAGAGAGGATATTAATTAAGGGAATTAAATATCGTGATTCATGTCTCCTTGTGAATTTATAATGATTGTCGCTCAGGTGGGGGGGGGGGGGGGGGGGGGGGGGGTGTCGAGAAATTTTTTCCCAGCCCTCTAAAAGTCGGTCAGTGGGGGGGGGGGGTTATCAGATTTTATGGGGTCAAGTTCAATAATTCTCTGACAAACAAAAAAAAAAAAAAAATACTATGATATAGCGTTTGCAATGTGTCACATCTATAATTAAAACTTTTGTATGTTTTTATCTGGAAAAACCCTCAGATCAGTAGTGAATGTTGTTGATAAAAATCAGCGTTATTATAATATATGAAGTCATGACTAGTAAAGCAAGAGCTTTGATAATAGTCTGCCACGTATTGGGGCGTTCGATAGTTCAGACGTGCGATATTCCGAATGTTCATAATTCCGCAAACACTTTCCAGTCGTTACAATAATAATTTGATACATCCATCGGAAGGTTCGTCATGAGAAAATTCTTTTTAAATCTCAGTCACACGACCAGCGACAACTGTTGGTTCTCAGTGGTCGTAGAAAGGTTCTTGACAATTTTCTAAGGGTTGTAATTTTTCCGCGACTGGTCGCTCAATGTTTGTGGTCGGCGGAGGTTTTTTGCGTTGCATTTTTCTGATCTGTAATCAATTATCCAAAGGTAGGCGACCAGTCGGCAACTGGTCTTGAGGTGACCTTTAGCAGCCTATCGGCAACCAGTTGGCAAATTATAGATCATCAATTGCCCAGCGATCGCCGACCATCGCGATATCTTTTGTTTACGGACAATGGATCATGTGCAAAACGCTTCTACATAGACATTAATCATCACAGAGGCATAGATATAGTAGGACAGGCATTAACCATTTGCCAACTTCCTCACGAGTCAACCATTGAAAACCGGTCTGCAATCGATCGGAAACATGTGTGTGACCGATCTGCGTCCTTTCTGCAACTGATCGGCGACCAATCGGCGACCAATCGCCGAGTAAAATTTCTTTAGAATTTTGGGTATTTCGTCGGCAGTTGTTGTCGATGGTTGCAGCTTTTTTCGATTGTTGCTGATCGGCGACCGGTCGCCACTCTTGTGCGACTGAGGCTTTAGCTGAAGCCCTAGCGTGGACCCCATGGAAGGCCAGTAGTGCCTTGCCTGGCACAGCTGAATATGGGTTATCCAGCCGTTTCATTCAGATGTAAATACTTATATTGTACACGTTTGTATTTTTTTAACTGAACGGAAAATAAATACTACTACTACTTCTACTGCTACTACTGGCGTTCATTTATCAAGGACAGTCGGAATAAAATACGAACCTTCGGAATAAATAAAACTTTGGAATAATGCCCTGTAAACGTACACGTGTTGTTACCATGGTCATCACTGGCGTAATTAACAATGGAATTGAAATAGCTGAACCATTAATCGACTGAAATATTTTTGCAAGCGGCTATAATTTGGACAGTTAGATACATGCGTATCAATCCCATTAAATGGGAGGGGGTTCATAGTGAATCTCATTTTATTAATTTCTTGGGTTCCAACATCAGACGAAAATTTCTTTCATTAGATATTTTTAAAACTTCCTCCGTGAAAATGGATGGTCTGATTAGGCATCTTTCCTTACTTTTTTTTTTTTACAGAAAGGGAAGCGACTGACCACTGTAAGATGGCGAACCCCTCCCCTCCGTGGATGATATATAAGATTAAAATTATAAAATGTTGTATTTCATATTATATTAAAGATAACGTTTTTTGACAGAAACTTCTGAGAATTTTTAAAGAAAAAAAAAAGAGCAAAATTAATGAATAAGAAAAATCATCCTTCGACTGGAAAGTGAATACAGGATGCGCTTAAAGGGGCTAATTAAATGTGGACTTGGATAATGGAAAGCAGCCATTTTATTATGATACATCCACAGAAATATTCTAAATACGATACTGCTAACACATTTTTTTTTTTTTTTTTTTTTTTTTTTGTGAAGTGCTGCGCATATTTCATCCCCCAGTATTTTTCTAGTTTTAAAAAAAAAGGTCTACCCAAATAGAGCTAGAAGGGATACAATTTGGAGAGTTCCCTATATACCTGTGATTGTAAGAGAAGATTGTTGTGAAAAATGACATAGTTTCTTTACTTTCGAAATATATGACACGTGGGGTTGATAAGAAAATTCAGCAAATCAAATCTCTAAGAGGGACTTAAAGTAAAAAAATAATCTTCATAAAAATAAACATATCATGTGGTCTCTTTGAGCAAATTATGTCAAGATTGTTTCAGGGGATCATTGTGGAGAAGTTGGCATGGGGAGAAAAAGCTTGGGGGTGGGGCAGCCTTTGGGGGGGGGGAGGGGAATGCAGCCCCAAAGCCCCCCCCCCCCCCCCCATTCCCCACCAGTAAACTTGTGCTTTGTATAACATTTTAGAATTTTTTATTTATCAGGTAATAAGAATACGTGACAACAGCCGAGGTCTGATTGATATGGTGGCACTGGAAGAGAGCTTAGAGGTAAGATACGAGTGCAGCAAGATCATACCAGAATTACACTGGGAGCTCTATGTCAAGAAGAAGTTAAAGGCAGATCGAGGGTTGTCAGAAAGGGATGGGAGGGGGGATACGTTTAAATACCGCGAGAGATTAAAGTTAGTAAATATGTACGAATCAGCACCAACATATTTATGAAGCCTTAAATGAAATTGTTTCTGACGTGGTTCAACTTCATGATGTGAATTGAGAGTAATTACGCACAACCCAAAGGCCGCATCTGCGGTGGAGGAAAGATGTGATGTCAATAATTTCCTTGAAAAGTGATCTATGAGTTATTGTCTATAGTTCTCTCATTTTATATATATATTTTTTTTTTTTTCATTTTTTTTTTTTTCATTTTTTGTTATTCGGCAGAAATACCAGAAGAAAGATCGCTTTCTGATTGGTTGCTTCTCCGCTGCGTCCAATGTAACGGGTATCATTTCAGATACTCACCAAGTGGCGGCGCTCTTGCACAAATATGGTGCTCTGTCTTTCTGGGACTATGCTACAGCAGGTAAGAAAAATACTAATCATAATAGTACCATCGAGGGGAACAAGTCCGAAAAATATTGGACTAGCAATAAAAAAAGAGAATCATCAACATTTTGGGGTCCCGTTTTCCTCCCAAATTCTCTGAGAAGCCCCCCCCCCCCCCCCCCCCCCCAAAAAGGGTCATCAGGTCTAAAAGAGGGGCACAATGTACACTTTGGTTTCAAAAGGGGGGTGGCCTGGAAGTGCCCCCTAAATGCGACACTGCTTCAAGAATTTGTTTTCTACCATGTGGGGGGGGGGGGGAATAGTTAAACTTGTAAAATTTCAAAAATAAAGGAAAACTAAATTTATACATAAGTATGATTTTTCGAGCTAATTAATGTTTGTGAACATCTGCTGAAAATTCTATGCTTTAAAAAAAAAAAACTGCTCTCCATTGTACAGGTATATGAAATTATTGTTTGAATGTGAACAATAGATGTGTAAGGATTTCATGTTGTCCTTTTGTAATTATTTCTTCAATTCTTTTTCTCTCCAGGTCCCTATCTTGCCATAGACATGAATCCAGTCTCCCACGGGTAAGTCATATTCTTCATTTTGCTTTTTCTTTTAAATCATCTTATCTGTGACAGACTTATACTGTCTCCACTTCAGTATATCCTTGGCTTTGAATTATCATTTTCTGTTCTCATGTACGTCTACTTGTTATCGTTATTCTCTCTCGTATTTTGCTAATTTAAATGATTTACGGAGTTCAGTGCACTAAGAGTTTAATGACTGATATATATATATATATATATATATATATGTATATATATATATATTATATATATACATATATAATAAGCTAAGGATTTGGGGGTGTTTTTGTTGTTGTTTTCTGTTGTTTTTTTTTTTGTTCGAATAGGTGCCTCCCCTGGCTCTTTTATTTTCCTCCTTTTGGTACCCACAGACGGGGAATGATCCCCAGATGGTTGGGAGGCACTTTTTAAGGGCAGCAGTGCCGTCCATATTTCATAAATTCATTTCTAAACTTTGAATTTCCGGAGGGAGAACTTTTGTTTATTCTACCCTTGATAATGGTTCTGGTAGGTAGAATGAAGCGTTGTTTATTCTACCCTTCACAATGATTCTGGCAGTCAAAAGAACATCCCTTCACTGCTATTATAGGTAAAGGTGTCACATGCATATTCACCTGTTCTACTTATTTTTGTCTTTATCACCACATATGTTCAACGTGCACTGATTGTTATTATAAATAAAAACAACTTCTATGACCTTTTTCTCTCTACATTTCTCATCTCTGTGTCTGTAAATTAGACTACATATCTTTCTTCGTTTTCTCTTTCACTGTTATGTAGGGCCTGTTTTAACACTCTTCTTTCAATCTCCTGAAAATATGATACATGTCTATCATTTTTGTCAACAAATAAATAGTCATGCATGGGAAATATGTCCCTCATACCATGTCAAACATGTTATTCGCATCCAATATATTATTCCTTAATTATAGTCTAAATCGATCTGTATACATCATTCACTTCTAAAAGATCACGTTCCGCAGTTCTCCAGGGGGAAGGGGTTTAGGTGCATGAGCTCCCCCTCCAACCAAAATTTCCCTCGAAAGCATTTTCACTATGATACCGCAATGATATTAGAATCCCTTAAGAAAAAATAAATGCAGGCGGTCTTCGATCCCAAGACGGGGCCCGCGTGTGACAAAAAAACAAAAAACAAAAAAAAACAAACAAAAAACGGAGCCCTAAACAAATTTTCTTTTAATTCTTTCATTCTTTAAAAGGGGCAGCCAATGCATGTCATGCTTTTATAGCCTTCTTCTGAGTAAAACCATAGAAACAAGGCAAGATCAAATCGTTCCTCAAAAAAGGGCGAGAATCATAGATGTGGGTCGTCCACAGGCCATATAGGGGATAATAGGGTCGACATGAACTATTAAGGCCATTCGTAATTATCAGATCTAAAACAATCGTAATTAAGTATTCAACAAGATGAAAAGGTATTTTCTTCAAGATTCATGCAGGATTTGGATGAATAACACATACTCGCATGCCGTACATACTTCTTGATAAAAAATAACACTTTACCCGAAAAATATGCCATATGTTTGTTTGGGTTTTGCAATTTGAACTTACATTGTCACAAATATGATGATTAATCATAAACAAAGCTAATAATAATTATGTCATTTATACTCATGGGGAAAGGGGAAGGGGTGATTATGATTGGAAATTATAGGTTTACTTGAAGAAGAATTGACATTTCGTATCACATTTCCTTCAAATGTTTCATAATAGATCTGACGAAGATGCCAGCAAAGACGCTGTCTATCTCTCACCTCACAAGTTTGTTGGTGGCGTTGGTACTCCAGGTATAGTATTATGATAATGTGTTGAAAATTAAGTACATTCTATAAAAGTTCCATTATCTTTGATATAGAGAGGGAAAGGACAGGGTATTAATGCAAATCAAATAGATTAAATTATTTGGAATTACTACACTATTACGGATTTTTTTCTGCGTGCAATATTTTTTAAATGCATATTCCATTATTTTATTATCTTTTATATGTTTATCTATGACATCTGGTCCAGAATATGGCCTCTTTATTCGTCATATTTATATCCAAAAATTTGATTAACAGTATTTAATGTAAAGCTTTTATTTATAAATACTAAAACATCAATGCCCAAATGGAAAAGTACCCAAAAAGCCGTTTCTAGGAATCATGCTCCGCAACTAAAACAGTCAAATGATTTTCCAAATAAAATAGATCTAATTTCTTATTCAAATTGTCATAAAAAAACATACCACAAACTCTCTTCGAGATGCTGGTGAATGCTAGAGTCTGTCAGGCAGACAAGTAGTTGTATATATATTATGTGTCCCTTGAAAAATTTGATTTCAGCATAAAAATACTTACTCGCCAATCCAAGAAATGCTGCACAGCATTGGAGTAAACTGGTATATTTATATATCTTCAAGCCAATGGAACAATGAAGATAGGGTTTTTAAATAAGTCTTATACATTATCATCATGCAGAAAGAATCAGGCCGAAAATCATTTCAATTTTTGTGTTTGTTACAGGAATTCTCATCGCTAAGAAGAAACTTTTCTTGAACAAAGTACCCCACTCTGTGGGCGGTGGAACAGTCCTTTACGTAAGTTTCGACTTTCCTTCTAGTGATATGAATATGTAGATATGCATTTGTTAATTGTCGTTTTATTGCACTTCCATTACATTTAGATATATTTCTTTGTATTTCTATACTTTTTTATTTTTGAATCCAACTGAATAAGGTTGCAATAAATGAATAAATAAATGAAAATAAAATCATTGATTCAAATCGATCGCAACGTGATATCAATCGTAACTCTGCACTTAACTCTGCAATAAAGACATATAGGAGTTTGTAAGTTTGCGATTGAAGACTTGAGACTTAACTGGTGTTATGTCAATTTTGTCTAAGTTATTATTTTCAAATCTGTTGGAGCTGGATAAAATTTGTGTCTCTATTTTAGGTTACCAATGAAACCCATCACTATATTCATAACATCGAGGAGAGAGAGGAAGGAGGAACACCCGCCATTGTCGAATCAATCAGGGCAGGACTCACATTCAGACTCAAAGAGGTAATCAATTAAATCTACCTGTAACAATCAACTAAAAATGTAGATGAAAGCTATTCTGTTAAATGAAAATACGGCTATCATGTGATAGCAGTTGATACTAGATTTTGTTTTGAATACACACTGAAGATAATGTTCAATATTTTCAGATGAACATGAAAATGGTTGAAAAGGTGCAAAAAGGCTGTCATGAAATTCGTGATTACGACATGACTCGTGTAAAGTTGCCAATATTGTCATTATGTATATCACTGAAAAATTCTGCCTTTTTTTTTTGTCTTTTGGCCAAATGCACATGGACAAAATAGCCTGACATTAATTTAAAAAAAAAAAGATAAGTGCCTTCCTTGTTCATCATGCAGGCCTTTATGATAAAACTAGCATTGCCTTACAGCCCACAAATCAGGATATTGTATTGTTTTTTTTATAAAGCGTTTTATTGTGAGGATTGGGAATGACGGGAAAGCTACGAATTTTCTCTTTGTAGCAAAAACGTGCCAGTGAGGTTGTGGCTCCTTTATCACTCAGTCACCCTAGTTGGATTCGTGATTTTGTCAGGCACTGGATAAATCCCAAATATATTTAATGACCTCTCGATTTTATCTTAGGTGATTCCTTAATAATTGTACTTTGTATCCTATTTTTTTCTCTTATCCAGTCAGTCGGAACAGACTACATTGAAAGAAGAGAAGAGGAGCTTACCAAGTAAGTGGAAGCATAATATGAATTTTTAACAGAATATACTTTTAAAAAGAATGGGGGAAAAAAGAGAGAGGTAAGAAAAGGAGAAGAAGAAGAGGAAGAGGAAGAAGAAGAAGAAGAAGAAGAAGAAGAAGAAGAAGAAGAAGAAGAAGAAGAAGAAGAAGAAGAAGAAGAAGAAGAAGAAGAAGAAGAAGAAGAAAGAAGAAGAAGAAGAAGAAGAAGAAGAAGAAGAAGAGGAAGAGGAAGAGGAAGAGGAAGAGGAAGAGGAAGAGGAAGAGGAAGAAGAAGAAGAAGAAGAAGAAGAAGAAGAAGAAGAAGAAGAAGAAGAAGAAGAAGAAGAAGAAGAAGAAGAAGAAGAAGAAGAAGAAGAAGAAGAAGAAGAAGAAGAAGAAGAAGAAGAAGAAGAAGAAGAAGAAGAAGAAGAAGAAGAAGAAGAAGAAGAAGAAGAAGAAGAAGAAGAAGAAGAAGAAGAAGAGATAAACTATATCCACTCAAGAAAATGACCTCGCTACATTTTCCACGTATTTCTTTGCATATGAAAGATTACCTTGTTTACGAATCTATATGCTTCCCAATACCACGTCAATATTGTAAGCCCTCTAATTGTATTCATAATTATATTATATACGACTAGAAGCAAAGTATTTAATCTTCCTAGAATATTTATAGCATAAAACTGGAAAGTTGTACAATAAAAACCGAATATCACTGACAATTTTACAGCCGTGCATGTTATGAAGGAATTAGAAATGTCAAGAAGGATATTAAAGTGGAGTGCATTGGAAGGTTTTATGGATACTTTACTTATAAATGTTTATTGTGCTAGAGGTGGCATTGATCACTAGCCTTCCAATGGTCTTTGAATATTGATTTCCATGATTCGTGAAAGGACATATCTATCTGGTTACCATTTTTGAGCTGATATGTTAAAAAGTTGGAGGAAGCGCAATTTTATCGTTTGCCCCCGGGTGCCATAATCCGTAGATATGCCAATGCGAAAGACGGAATTTACGTGCTGGTTCAGGGAGGTAAATCATTTCTCACCTCTCATATGTTTATTCAAATTGGGAGAAAATGAGTCACAGCATTGTTATAGTATCTATATATCAACTAAAATTAAAGAAAACTTGGGCAGAATTTTTTTTTTGGGGGGGGGGGGGAGGGGGGCATTGTTCATGGTGTGAAAAGTCGTTTATCTTTCTTTGAAAAAAAAATAATCCCAAAACACGAAACGAAAAACACCTTCAGTCAACAACTCTGGTTTTTATCTGGTAGGCTAGCCTTCGCCAAGTGGAAGAAGAATCCTAACCTGTTGTTCCTAGGTAGCAGCCGAGCCAACCGTCTTCCAATCTTCTCCTTCATGGTGGTCCATCCGAAGACAGGCAAGATGCTCCATCATAACTTTGTAGCTGTCCTCCTAAACGACCTCTATGGTATCCAGGCTAGGGGTGGTTGTGCGTGTGCTGGACCCTACGCACAGGTAGGAGCAGTGTAGTTGGAGAAGAAGGGGCATATTGATGGTGGTGGTGGCTGTGGTGGTGGTGGTGGTAGTGGTGGTGGTGGTGGTGTTAATGGTATTAGTAATGATGGTGGTGGTGGTGTGGAGATTAATGGGATGGTGGTGATGATGTCGATGATGGTAATGGTGGTGGTGGTCGTAGTGGTAGTTTTTGTGTTGGAGGTGGTAGTGTTGATGGTAATAGTAATGATGGTGATGGTGGTGGTGTGGAGATTGAGGGAATGGTGGTGATGATGTCGATGATGGTAGTGGGGGTGGTGGTAGTGGTGGTAGTGATTGTGTTGGAGGTGGTAGTGTTGATGGTAATAGTAATGATGGTGGTGGTGTGGAGATTGAGGGGATGGTGATGATGATGATGATGATGATGTCAAAGATGGTAGCGGTGATGGTAGTAGTGGTAGTGATTGTGTTGGAGGTGGTGGTGTTGATGGTAACAGTAATGATGGTGGTGGTGTGGAGATTGAGAGGATGGTGATGATGATGATGATTATCATGATCAAGGCCTAGGGCGGCGTTACAGGGGGGGGGGGTGCCATTGCCCCTCTATAATTTTATTTTACTTATCAGATCATTAATACCATCGCAAAATGTGAGAACCAGAGTGACAGAGGTGATGACCATCTTGATGCCGTTGCTAACGACTGTGTATATATATATATATACAGGACTTCCTTGGATAGAATAGGTTTTGGTTATGGTGTTTCAAATGACATGTTAGTTGAAAAAAAAAAGTGATTACTACTATTGTATGTCAAAATATTGAACTGAAAAGTATACCAAATGGATATAACACATAATTATGTAGTACGAAGTGTAGTACTTATATTTGCCATTTCCTGTACATTTCAACATGAGCCTTTTTTTATTCATCCAATACTTTTAGGACTTACTTGGAATAAACGAAGAGCTTGCTGAGAGATTCGTCTTCTTCTTGACAGATGAGAGGTTAGTGATTTGAGTTTTGAAAATATGTTTGATATTATTTGTGTATTTATTCATTTATTCAACTTTTATTGATTGATTTATTCATCATTTATCTGTTTAATTATGTATTTATTTATTTATTAGTCAGCTGTTCAATTGATTATTCATTCATTTATTCATTTATTTATTTATTTATTTATTTATTTATATTACATATCAAAAGGTAATTCATTCAATAAAATCTGGTCATTCATAAAGCCCTGTTGATGCACAACAAACGTAAACAAGAAATCAAATACAATCAAAGAACATTTGTAAAACAAATAACACAATATTCATGAATATGTTTTAATCTTAAAAACTTTAAATGCATGGAACCAGAATGCTGTGTTGTTTGTTGTCGTAAGAGTAAGCCAAGTAACGTAACATTCGTAATTCATATATCACAACAATCCCATGTATATATCAAAGGGAATCTTGAGTTCTGGGAAGGGTAAAAAATAATTTGTGAGCTTTCTCATTCTTTTTATTTATGTTAGTTTGGAAGGTTATCATAGTAGATATGTCCCCTGAAAAGGATTGCTCTTCAAATGCTCTCACATTCAAAATATGACAAGAAACAGCTGAAATGTTCGGGCCGAAAATTAATTTTGCGTGCCCATATTAGGCCCCTGGGAACGATTTTGTTACTGGGGGTGCTGTGAGCAGATTTTTATTATTATTATTATAATTTTTTGCAGTTGCTTGACAAGCAAAAAAAAAGGGTCCTCAGCTACAGCACCCCAACAGCCTCAGCCTTCTAGGGGGTGCTGCGCACCCCCTCGAAAAATTCTGGGGTGCTGCAGCACCCCCAGCACCCCCGGCTCCCAGGGGCCTGGCCCATATACACATTTCTGTGTGCAGCGCATGTTACTCTCAGCAGGATTGAGTCGATTTCTTATCATTTTGGTGATTGCAAAACCTTACAGCATACACCATTCTTATTTGCTATGTAATCTACCTTTCCCAACTGCTTTGAGACAGTTTCTTTCACAATTCAATCTCATGACCAGAACTCAACTTTATCTTTAAGGAGTCTCGTGTATTCTTGTTACTATTGTGAGTTCATGGAGAGGCTTTTGATGTATATGTACTTCGTTAACAGTCATAAGGAGTCGCAACTTCAGTTTTGTGACGCATATATGGATGTACTATATTAACACAACATATAGCAGTTTATCAAAATAAGTTGCTATGTTTGGCAATGCTTTTAGAAAAACTGAAAACATCATTTTAGATATATCAAAAGTATGTGCTGTGTTAATTCATGTATGTGTTTCATCAACAGTAAAGAACTGAAAGAGAAGAAGGGGAGAAGAAGAAATGGGAAGAGAAGTGATAGTAACGCGGCTGAATACAAGAAGATGAAGAAGACAAAAGCACCGCTGGAAATCATGAAGTAAGTATAGGCCTAAATCTGTTAAAACTTTTGTATTAACTCTTATTATATTACATCGTGAATATTTCAAAGTGATTGAAAAGGTAAAGAACATGTTCATTGCTTAACATATTCGGGGCTTAAGAATGGGAAGAAACGGGAACGTTTTTTTAGGAAGATTGATTGATTTTGATTGAATTGATTTTTTTGTATGAAAGTTGTAGGATATGGTTAATAATAAAAGTAACATTGTTTCCTTAATTAGACCTGGCTTTGTGAGGCTGAACTTGCCATTCTTCTTCTCTGATAACGTCATCGATTACGTACTTGAAGCAGTAGATGCTGTCGGAACGAACGGTTGGAAAATGTTATCACAGGTATTAAAGTTTGTTTTCATATCATCTTGTATGAGAGAGAGAGAGGGGGGGGGGAGACAGACGGATAGAGAGCGAGTACGTGATAGAGAGCGGGAGAGGAGAAGAGAGGGGAGGAGGCGTTAGCATTGCTACTTGAATATAATGGGAAAGTGATGTTTGAAACAAAGAAACGCAAACGTTTAATACATGTAATTATATTTTCATTACGGATTATAGTTATAGCTGAATAATGTTATTTTTTGTTTTATATGATGAAACTGACTAACGTTTGCACATCAAATCATTCAATTCACAGTACAAAGTGGACCCCTTCACATCCGAGTGGCAATACATTGGCACATTACAGGAAGAGTCAAAGCCCACCATACCAGCCGCTGGGGATAGCTTGTTAAAAGCTACCTTCATACAGGGCAAGTTCAACGCCCCTCCTAGTCCCTACGTCAGCCCCAAAATGACGAAGAATGACAAAACAGGGACTCATTACAAGGTGGGTGCTTAAAAATGTCTTAGAATGCACTATCTCACTATGGGTTCAATATAGTTCTACAAGGGGGCGATGAACATGTATACCCTTATGATCCTAATATATGTGTATTGTTATGCCATAATAAAGTGGGAAAAAGTTTGTGGAAAAGTAGTAGTAGTATAGGAGGTGGAGGAGGAAGAGGAGAGAAGAAGAAGAAGAAGAAGAAGAAGAAGAAGAAGAAGAAGAAGAAGAAGGAAGAGGAAGAAGAAGGAAGAGGAAGAAGAAGAAAGAAGAAGAGGAAGAAGAAGAGGAAAAAAGAAGAAGAAGAAGAAGAGGAAGAAGAAGAAGAGGAAAAAAGAAGAAGAAGAGGAAGAAGAAGAAGAAGGAGGAGGAGGAGGAGAAGAAGAATTTCCTTAATGTGTCATATCTTTCATTTCCTTCTCAGATGTATCTTGAGCAAAGTGCTCAACTGATGAGAGAGGCAGGCCATCAGTGCCAGGTGAGTGTTTGTCACAATTTGGCCGTGAAAAGTTTTTTTTCTGCCCTTTTTTTCTAGAAAATATCGCTGAAATGAAATACAGGATTCTCTGATGATGGGGGCGCACAGATTTCCCATATTGCTGCAAAGAAAAAAAAAGAGAAAAATATGAATAAATGAATGTAAGGATGTCAAAGTTTGCCTTGGTTTCTAATTTGTAGCAGTGGCAAGGCGGGTTTGTTTTAGAGGGGGGGGGGGGGGCAAGGGAAAGTATGTGCCCCTTGTGCCCCCCCCCCCATTCACCATTTAAATAGCAAAAAAAGAGTTTAATGGGGTATCAAGGGCTAATGTCAATTGAAAATTAGAAATTTTAGTTTGTCTTTTTTGAAAAATAAATAGAATAGAAATATTTGCTATTCATATGACTGTTAACTGGTAAGTGATTAAATGTTGTATTCTTTGTTGTGGTGGTACCCAGTTCCCTCCAGAAGTTATGACTGACCCCGTCGGACCTTGCATAGGTGACCCGGATCTGATCTGGTTCATGCGACCTTACGAAGCCGTCTATCACATTCGGTACCCAGAGGCTGATCCCATGGATCTCATTCCAAGCTCCACTGAAATGGACGGTCCAGGAGCAGCGAACGGAGCCAGCACTGCTGATCCTCGCTCCCAGCTGACCCGTGCCCCGTTCCGACCCAAGCGTTACACCAAGAGGAGTTTGTCCCATCGCTTCTCACTCAAGAAAAGAACCCGATACCAGAAGAAGGAGAAGAAAGAATCAACGGGCATCTGTTCCATCATGTGAAGTGCCTTTTATTATTGACTGCTTGAGTCTGCAGCCTCTTGCTTTATAGATGTGATTCCAAAGAAACCAATAGGAACACATGTTTCAACCAATTAGATCACATTATCTAGCTATATAGACATCGTACATAGTTGTTTAACCAAATAATAGTTATATCAACGGAAAATTATTGATCTACATCTACATCTACATTGATCTACATAAGATTATTGACATAAAAGTGTGTTACAAAATCAAGAAACGTCTAGATTTATCGCATGCATTATTTTTTTACTCTTCACTGAGTTCAGCGTTGTCCAGTATTCAGGTGCATAAATGAGTTTAGTTTAACAAACCAGGGATGATGCTTGCCGGACGAGAAAGAAACCATAAAATATCGAAATGCAATTCTTCATGTAGCTTGTAATAAAAGTACTACTGTTTACAGAGGATGCTTTATAAACATCTTGCCTTTGCAAGTACTCATTTCTAAAGACAATGTACTGATTTTTTAATATTTACCGTATTTTACGTACTTGTTGAAAATTGTACGTTATTATTATTATATACATGTTTATTCAGAGATCGCATATTAATATGCATCGTTCACATGACGCAGTATATTGAAGATATATCACATTTAGCAGTCTAAATGATAGATTTTTTTTTAATGATACGATGCAAGTATAGTTTCAAAATTTTTGTGACTACACCCCATTGGACCTATACGCACTCTATGCTCACAAATTATTTCCATATTGAGCTAACACTATGGGTTGAATGGTTAGGCTTAGGGTAAACCTAACCCTAAACCTAATTCTAACGCCGATTCTAACTCGAATATGTAAGCGTTGGACTAATTTTATATGGGACCAATGGTGCGTGGTACCATTAAGGTCTGGTCACATTTGTCCGATAACGATAACGATAACGAGAACGATAACAAGATTTTCAGTTAAAGGTAGACCCTGCTATATGGTGTGTACGTATGAGTATGCTCTTGAATGTAATTGTACGGCAGATTTAGGGTGTACCTTTAATGAAAAATCTCGTTATTTTTATCGTTATCGCACAAATGTGACCAGCCCCTAAGGATGTTACCGTTTCTGTAACTTTTGTATCCTGAAGTTTCCATCAACATAATATCAATTTTATATCCGGATGAAAATTCGACTTTTATTTCATAATGTTCTGAGGCCCTTCGCAATAAGACGAAGTATGACTAATTTGACTCAATGTATGTATTCAACGGAAATCTGAAATAGATTGGTTGTTAATTGAATAAATGTTAATTAACAAATGCACCACATGATTTTATATTATGGTGGGCGTGATATTGCCAAAAACGTCTTGAACAACCCAATTATAAAGGTACTTTATATGAACAGTATATTTTGCTGTTTTTGTGCCTTTTTATAACTCCTGTATGATAGTAGACTACTAAGTATTGCAATGTCGAGTATATTTCAGAATTTTTACTGTGGCAATTGAAGAAAAACTAGAATATATATGTGCAAAAAAGCTGATTTGATACAAGAGAGAGATTTATTTTAAACGACATATTAATTGATGATTTGAATACATTAGGAATTCAGATCGATGATTAAGAAGAAACAATGCATATTTTTCAAAAGTTAAAGTAACGTTATGGATACATTATGATTTGATAATCACACTTCCACTGTACAAACGAAAATTGTAAATACATTATGACCATGCTGCAGTGTGAAATGATAGTGTACCCAATCATGTGCATTCATTTACTACGTAATTTTATCGGAAGAACTTATTACAGTCAGAAAGTACACAGAGTTCTTAGATTAATTATTGTATTTCTAAGCGCTTCAGTTTATATACTCGCTCTACGTTACATAGACCTATACATGTATATGTTCTGTATATTGTTTTTATCATGGTGGTCGGATTTGTGTTTGGTATGTCATGTCATTGAAATGAATATATTGGTCATAAAGTACAAGAAATAAATATTCATATTTTTTCATTTCAGCGGGCTTTGCTCCGCTCTTGTAGTTCTCTTTCGCCGTCTCCGCAGTTCTGCGATTTGTTTTGATATGAAATGATGATTATGATGGTGATGGTGATAATAATGATGATAATAATGATAATACTACTACTAGTAATAATATTGAAAAACATTCATTCAGACACGTGATGTTAAATGGGAGAGAATAATCTAGAGGTAATATGTGACGTTCCATTAACCCTTTCAGGACAGGAATTATTTAAGGGCTAAATTGATCACATTTTGTTCTTCAAATTGGCAACAATAATATTTTTCTTTTAGTGCTACACAGTTCTAACAAAATGAAATGTCTTTGAAAACAATATGCATCATTAGAAACTTAGTCGAAAGTTGAAAAAAATTGCCAATTTTGATAAAAACAGTGATTTTGAACCTCTCAATGTGTTGCCAATTTAAGGATTTTCAAGCTTATTCTCATTCTTAAAATTCCTGGCATCAAACGCAATATGGTCATGCAACAAAAATGGAAACAATGTGTGTAGAAAATTTTGCTCTTTCTACTCATGCATCTGGTATATTTTTTAGAGCTCTGGATCAAAAGTTACTGAGCCAAACCACAAAATGTGGTCAATTGTCTTGAAAGGGTTAAAGTTCCGGATTAAATTGAAAAAAGCCATTTCAGTAAAGATACATATATGTCATCTACAGGCACTTGATGACTAATGACCACATTCGTTTATGCAAAAGTACAAAATATAATTTTCTCAGTTTTATTTTCAGAGGCATATTTAGTATTGGATGCAGCCATAATTTTTCAATCATGTCCTTTGAAACTGAACAGTAATTTTTTGGTTGTTGAAGTGAGGTTTGAAGACTACAAAAATATATTTGTGCATGGTTACAATTCTGTCACATTTAGAGTCATTTAGTGGGATTCTACAAAGCAATAAAATTCGTAAACAGGATCATTTATGTAGTGTGAGATACTGGTTTCTTGTGACAAGCATGCAGGGGAGGAATATCGGGAACTGAAACAACAATAAAATTGTATGGAACGGCCGGGAATATGATTTTCTTTTATATTTGTTATATTAATGAAAAAAGGGTTGACATAACTGATAAACCTTGAAATATTAACAAAAGCCTAATAAGAATCAGAACTAAATGAAAATATCAAAGTGAGCGGGACATATATAATGAAGTAATCAACAATTTCGTGCTCTCATCTATAGAAGCCTTAATTCGGGAGGAAGGGGGTCGAATGTGAGGTCGTTTGAATTATACTTGTAGTATGCTTAAGACGAATGCCCCCCCCTTTTTTTTCCTTTAAAAATGCATGAACGCCCCCTCTACAAATACAAAAAACAGCACTCATAATGCATGCCTGCTCTTCGGAGTGAGAATCGCGGTTACCTTAAACGCCCCCTGTGAAAACTTTTTGGAAGGTATTGTTCCAAGGAAGAATAATTGATTTTTTGTCTTGATTTCACGGTCTGTTGCAATGAGTGGCGCTTATAACGTAATAACCACCATTATGAGAGAGAGAGAGAGAGAGAGAGAGAGAGAGAGAGAGACACACACACACACACACACACACGCCCACGCACACACACACACATCCACACACACCCACCCACACACATACACACAAAGACAGAAAGAGAGAAAGAGAGAGATGGAGGGAGGGAGGGAGAGAATGGAGGGAGAGATAGAGAGATGGAGGGAGAGAGAGAGAGAGATGGCTGGAGGGAGAGGGGGGAAGGGAGAGAGAGTGGGGGAGGAGGGTGGTGAAATAGAATCGAAAATTCTATGTTGCATTGATCACATGTTCCTCACTCATTGTGAAATGTAGATTAAATTCCTCGGACATTTCAAGATACATTCTGACTCCACAACAATATCAAGAGCAATGTAAACATTCTCAAGTGTCTAGAAATCTATCAAGTATCGGAAATCCCCCTCCACTCGAACGGAATAAAGTCATTTTTTCTATTATTCATTTTGAATAAACCATCTAGGTTTTTCGGATGTTGATGTAAATTCGTCCCCTTGGATAAATGTACTTTGAAGCGATGATAAAAGAATAAACCCTTATAAAAGTACGGAGATGAAAAAAAAAGGGGGGGGGGGAAGAGAGACTGTTTCATTTGTGCCTTCTACCATTTAGAAGTTGTCAGTAAGCATTGTGAAAACATATCAATCATGCATACACAATGACATAAGTTAAAATGCAGCCTTTATTTCTCTTCAGGCCGCTGAATGATCCCGCACTTGCCTTCTGATTGGTTAACTAAAGATTGTCGCATCGAGCGCGGTTCCAGGCATACGCCTTATCGGTTGATCGATGTGAAAATCTTTTCACAATCGAAAATAATTTGACTCCAAAAGACGTCTTTATAATAGCTGGTTACGGGAGTTACATCACTTGTAAAACAATGCTGACTTGATGCTTATTGCAGAAATGAAAAAGTAAGTGGCGGGATATGCTTTTTAATTACATGTTTTATGAAGGTTTTATAATTGAATAAGATTGGAAACTACTTTGAACGACCGTAGAAAGTGTAATGATCATTACACCAACCTCACAATGTTTCATAAACCTGACTATAATTTGTTGACGAAATTATCAAGCATATATACATACACTTAACCCCCTTAAACTGTTAATCTAATAATAAGGTATGTCACATCAAATCTACACTACTTTAATTTAACGTTAAAACTATTGAAATAACTTCTCTGATTTGGAAAAAATTCTTACGAAAGTATTTTGCAGTCATTAAAACTTGAACAAAAGAAGGAAAATACTTGTAGACAATAAAAAAAAATATAAAGAACAAGAAAAATGAGCAGAAGATTATTGTGAGTATCTTCCTATTAATCAACTGATATAATATAAATGTGGCAATAGTCTTTGTTGTTGTATTTGTTTTGTTTTATTTTGTTTTGTTTGTTTCGTTTGTTGGAGATTATCAGCATTATATGAAAGGAAAGGGGGATTTTATCGTAGATATACTTTAGATATATTTATTGATAGTAGAATTACATGAATATGCCTTTGTTTGCTTTTCTTAAAGCAATGATCAGAAAGAAAACTGAAGATTGAAACAGTAATGTGCACGTTTTGAACATTTGTACTAACAAATGCTTTTGTATTACAACTTTATTCAATTAAATGCTTTTAAATTACATCTTTATATATTTGAATAAATGTTTAATTTCAAAAGTATTCTCTTATCAAACCCTATAGGATAGAATGTCGTATCTTCTTCGTTTTGAGACCGTTTTGCATGAAAACAATTTATAGTTTATCTATTATATTATATATATTATATCAAAATCTCTCTCATGCTAGTTCCATCTCACTTAACACTTCATCAATGTTTTATCACTGATATCGTGTAATACACGTTTTGAGAATATCATTTTTTATTAATCTATCAGGAAAAATATAATAAAATTCAATGTAATTTTATGAATACATTAAGATAATACCTTTTTTTTTTTTTTTTTTGGTTGATCAGTGTAAGAATGTTTTAGGGTCCACTAAGTTAGAAAACATTGATCTATGTTAAGTTTTATCAGCTCAGTTGGTCTTTTTAAAGTGTTATATATATTTGTTTACACATACTGTAAATGGCCCATATTCTTCGTAGGGTTACTTGTTAAGCGATTTTTAACAGTTCGGAAAATGAGCTAACTATATACTTTGTTGAGTAAATTGGAGAGCAAATTATTTGGTATCCAAAAATCAAACAAATAGTATGTTGAAGTACAACTAATCCATACAAACTTCTTTTTGATAATCTTGCTTGATCAATATGAGTGCAAACAAACAGTTTAGGTGATGAAAGCATTTTGTTTAGCATCGATTAAAAAGAAAATGTTTCGACACATAATGTGATCTCTTCGTCAATATACCTCTCCTTGATTACATTTATACAATGCCTACCTATCAATTCATTAACTATATACATGTATGCAGTACTTAGTGGTCGATTGCAATTCTAAATCGATCTGCCACAAGCATCTAAATTCACGCCCGAGAGGAAATAAAAGAAATGAATACAATATAGAAGAGTCATTAATACAAAGATCAAGTTATTTTTAACAGACTTTTTTGTTGTTAATCCTTGAAACGACATTATTGTTTTGGAATTCCTTTTACAAATTACGACAATTTGTGTTGCTTTTTTTAATTAGCAAGTCAAGCATCTAAAAGAAATGAATACAACATTATATTTAGTCACATATAAATACAACGATTAGGTTACTTTTAAGGGAGTTATTGTTGTTGAAATAACATCAATGTTTAGAGCTTCCTTCCATAGATAACGACGATTTGTTTTGCCTTTTTGATTACCAAGTCAAGTATATGTAATGTACAGCCCTCGTATTGATTTGAAAACAAAAGATTCTGTATATGACAGCAGCATTGCTCCTTTTATCTCCCTTTTCTCGTGTTTTGAGAAGTTTGTAAATAAATCAAATGAATAATGAAATTTGATTGACACACTTCTTTAGAAATACCTTACTACACATAAATTTCCATCTAAAAAAAAAAAAAATTAAAAAAAAAATAATAATAATAATGATGATAATAATAATAATAATAATAATAATAATAATAATAATAATAATAATAATAATAATAACAATAATAATAATAATGAGACTAATCATTATCATCCCCATCATAATCATTATCATAATAGTAATGATAGCATGATAATGATGATAATAATAATTATCATAATAATATTAATGATTATGATGATAAAACGGTGTACCAATTTACTTCACCTGGGTGGAGAGTGGCAATGTAGGTTTATGTCTTACCAAAGGACAATATTGACCATACATTTTAACGGAATAGAGTTACGTTGTGTATTTTCATGATCAAGAAAAAATGGCATCCATTAAACATCATGTTGTTTCATAAACTGTAATGGAACGTAATGATGTTCGATAATTCAATTTTTCAATTTAAAGAAATTTACTTCCAACTTTCCAGTTATACAAAGTATATGAACAAAATAATGTACATGTATTTTTTTTTTAATATGACAAAATATACATGCATGTAGTGCATACATAGTTGGAGGACACATCTCTATAAGCAAAAGACTATAGGTCAAATTTCCATTTCCTGAAATGCGCTGGTAATTTTCCTTTTTTTAGCTAGGTAGTTTCAGTTTCTGTAAGTGTAGTTAAATAAGCGGTATGAAAGTGGGTTTTGTACCTTTAAACTTACATATTTTTTTTTATAAAGATAAAATATTTTAAGCTAAAAAAAAGTATATTGAAATTTGTCAAAATGAAATTCGGATCATGTTTACTTCGTGTAATATCAACAACTTTCTGCCAAATCGGAGATACAATTTCGCAGTCACTAAAAATTCGTAACGTTGTTTCCGGCAATTTCTCACAAAAAACACAATTAGATCTAGGCGAGTCTTTCCTTTTGATTTTGTTTTAAAAAAGCAGTAAGCGCTATAGTTTTGTGAAATACTTTCTCATGATCTGTTTACAAAATTACAAATATGTTTTGTTTTTTCACCTTCCTTCCTAGCCATATCCCACGAAGAGTTGGTATTCACATTCTAATATAATTTTTAAAGCCTCTATAATCCCCTACCTAGTACCTCGGCGCACTCATTTGGGCCGAATCTATGAAACGAGGAATAGCTCACGCAAATGCTTACATGAGAACAATAGCTCTATTCACCACGTGCGACGAGGCACTTCAATGTCGGGAACTTGGAAACTGTATTAGGCCAGGAGCCTGTCCCGAAATAGTCACCCAATGTTACCCATAAGATTTGACCCCTTAAAGTTACCTAGACCATCTAGGTCAATGACAAAAAGTTCGTCAGCCTGATCGTAAACGTCGGGTATAGCCCCAGCGTCCCCAAAAGAGACTCCAAAGTCGGGTCGATTTCACCCCATCTTACCAATGCACCAAACTCTGTCAGTATGAAGTAGTATGACTGGACATTTCAAAACACAAAAAATGACAAAAATTTCCGTAGGGATGGGGTGTCAGACGGCCTCTAAAAATTAAGGTAAATTTTTCACCTCGAAGTCCAGGGACCAAATTTTGTCAGAAGGAAGATCTGTGGATGTACATTCCAAATATGTAAAAAGTGACAAAAATGTCCATCGGGAAGGGCGTATCAGACTTCCTGAAACAAAAACACCAAAGTGCCCTTGACAACGCTGTGCCCCCCCCCCCAAAAAAAGGAAGCTATGTATGTAAAGAAAAAAACGGTCTTACCTTCTGACTATGATAACTCATAAGTGTTTTATTCAATTCAATTATAATTATCATAATGTCATTTTGAGTATAATAATCTTCTTGAGGTGCACTTTGGTGTTAATTGGTGTTTGGTTAATAAGTTATTAAATTGTGAAAATGTATTACTTCCTCAAAAGTAGCCCAAAATATTGTCATGATAATGTAAACGCACCCATTTTCAATCTGCACCTGTTTGACAAGAGGAGCTTGTTATGTATCGGTGTATGTGCCCGCCAGGCTGAAATGTAATTTTATGTGCTAATTACACAGATATCAAGCAAGCTCTTCTATTAATCCCTTGGCGACTTTGGGGTTCAAACAAAGTGACAAGGGCAGTGAAGCATTGATATCACACAATACTGCAAACAACCTTTCATACATTAACAAAGTTATTTCTATTTTAGGCAAAGCCAGCATGGCCCCTTTTCCTTGGTTATTGTTGTGATGTTCATAA